>VDFB02267947.1:0-13177 GCA_007258455.2 Sequoia sempervirens
CCAAGAAATTGAACCAAAAATCAAAAGCTTAGGATGGGAATGATAAGCAAACCAGGGCATTGGGGTTTCAAAAACGCATTCACTGCTCTCTAATGCGGAGGAAATAATGCAATGTTTACAATTTTACTCTCCTCCTTTGCAACCACATGAGACTTGAACAATTCGCGTGTAAACAAAACAATATTCACAACCCTTTCTTCACAATCTCTCCATTTAATCCAAAAAAAAAATTTGTGGGAATGAAAAAAACAAATTGTAACCTTACCTATGGTGTCACAAACTAAATTGAATCTTTGATCTACTTGCTTGTATCCCTCCTTTGCGTGGATTTTTTCTCCTCTCTTCCTTCGCACATTTTGTGATATGTCCATCTTTTTTCACAGTATTATTGAAATTTATAATGTATTATCCAATCTTGACATAAATTATTGCATGTTGTTGATTATTTTAGATGGAGATTGGAACAAATGCAAATCTTGAGCATTCAACTAGCAAAAGAGGATGTGGACGTCAACCTAAAACTATTAAATCATGTAGAAAATAGTGGGTGTTTGAGGATATGACAGATCATGCATAAACAACAAATGATTGCACTGAACAAGAGGTTGGTCAGGACTATAGTACATGGGATGAATACTTTGAGAAAATATATGACTAAAGTGAGGTTTTGTGTTGGATAGCATATTCGTTGAAATGATATAATTGGTGTAATAAAAATTATTTACTATGTTGTGTATTATAGGGGCGAGACGAGGCTAGGGCAATAGATTGTGTCATATCAAATGAGGACAAAATAGATGAAACGAGACATCAGGTACTCAAATTTTGACTTAACTTAGGAAAAAATGATCTGATGGCATTTTGTGATACGCCCATCTTTTTCACAGTATTATTGAAATTTATAATGTATTATCCAATCTTGACATAAATTATTGCATGTTGTTGATTATTTTAGATGGAGATTGGAACAAATGCAAATCCTGACCATTCAACTAGCAAAAGAGGATGTGGACATCAACCTAAAACTATTAAATCATGTAGAAAATAGTGGGTGTTCGAGGATATGACAGATCATGCATAAACAACAAATGATTGCACTGAACAAGAGGTTGGTCAGGACTATAGTACATGGGATGAATACTTTGAGAAAATATATGACTAAAGTGAGGTTTTGTGTTGGATAGCATATTCGTTGAAATGATATAATTGGTGTAATAAACATTATTTACTATGTTGTGTATTATAGGGGCGAGACGAGGCTAGGGCAATAGATCGTGTCATATCAAATGAGGACAAAATAGATGAAACGAGACATTAGGTACGCAAATTTTGACTTAACTTAGGAAAAAATGATCTGATGGCATTTTGTGATACGCCCATCTTTTTCACAGTATTATTGAAATTTATAATGTATTATCCAATCTTGACATAAATTATTGCATGTTGTTGATTATTTTAGATGGAGATTGGAACAAATGCAAATCCTGACATTCAACTAGCAAAAGAGGATGTGGACATCAACCTAAAACTATTAAATCACGTAGAAAATAGTGGGTGTTCGAGGATATGACAGATCATGCATAAACAACAAATGATTGCACTGAACAAGAGGTTGGTCAGGACTATAGTACATGGGATGAATACTTTGAGAAAATATATGACTAAAGTGAGGTTTTGTGTTGGATAGCATATTCGTTGAAATGATATAATTGGTGTAATAAACATTATTTACTATGTTGTGTATTATAGGGGCGAGACGAGGCTAGGGCAATAGATCGTGTCATATCAAATGAGGACAAAACAGATGAAACGGGACATCAGGTACTTAAATTTTGACTTAACTTAGGAAAAAATGATCTGATGGAATTTTGTGATACGCCCATCTTTTTCACAGTATTATTGAAATCTATAATGTATTATCCAATCTTGACATAAATTAATGTATGTTGTTGATTATTTTAGATGGAGATTGGAGCAAATGCAAAGCTTGAGTGTTCAACTACCAAAAGAAGAAGACATGTGCGTGGACATGGACCTAAAACTATTAAATCACGTAGATGATAGTGGGTGGAAGAGGATATGACAATGGATCTTCCAGACACAACAAATGATTGCATTGAATAAGAGGTTGGTCAGGACTATAGTACATGGGATGAATACTTTGAGAAAATTGTTGTTTGTGGATGTTTTGTATGTCGTGGAAAGAAATAATTCAAATGAGAAATTGTACAAAGACATTACATATATGATGAGCTTCCAGTTGGTAGTATGCCTCCTACAATTGATTCAAATCCAAGAGGAATTGTGGTAAGGAATTTTCCAATTTGATATAAATAACATGTATACTTTGTTTAAACATTGTTTTATATTATTTAACTAATTTTTTTCTCAATGGATACTTGCAGGATAAAGTTCTTGGTTTAAAGTTTCCTGGATCACCAACTTCCAGCCTAGAGGGAAATGATCATTTATCAGATGATACATATAACAAAAATATGTACCAATATACCAACTCAGAAGATGAGGAATTGAAGAAAACAAGTCACAGAACAAGAACCGGTTTAAAGATGCATAATTTACTTAAAGATAGGGGGAAGGTGGACTACATACCCTATGAAAATGAATGTGATGGAGATGATGACTTTCCCCTCAGTTTGAGATCAATTTATAAAGAGACATTTGATCGTCGACCATATTGCACTTGGCCTAGTGATCAACAACTACCTAGAGTGTACAAGGTGTTTCAATTTTGGGGATACAACTACATGATACAACCCTCTAATATTCATGGAGTGAATCTAGGCCTCTTTATTTTCCAAAATGTACATGTGGGATCTAAACATAGAAACAATTCAGAACAAACCACTACGAGATTAATGCCATATTATGGTCCATAATATTATAGTGGTGAATGGAGAAGGCTAGCAGAATATAAGCCTAGCATGTCAGCATATGGTCTAAATTCGAATATGTATGTACACAACACCTCCAATTGGAAAGTGGAAAAGAAATTAATAAAGGTCATCTTATGTATATATATGGACGTGCATACAAACACAAAAATATTGCAGGATTTATAAATAGTAGTAAGGGAAGGGACCCTAATTAATGTAAGATCGAATTGTCAATTTGTTGAGGTTATAAATGATAAAGATGGAGATATGGAAAGAGAGGTTGATAGATTGATAATGGTTGAGGCTATGAAGGACCTTACCATTGGGGATGAGTTATTGATTGATTACCCCTTCTTAAAATGCACTCTTGCACGAAAGAAAAGGGAAGAACAAGGTCTCCCTAAGGATGTTCTTAAGGGTAGAAAACCAAAGAATAATAAATGAGTGTGGACTGATGTTTTATAAACTATGTTGTCAAAATTGTGTTTTATTTAAATTATTGTATAAAAAAGGTAGTTTATAAAATAATGTTCCATTATTCAATTGATGTATATATGTTCATACAATTTATATCTTTATTTTTTAAGCAATATTTGATTATATTTCTTTGAAATTGATACATTTATGATTTATCCAATTATTGGAAAACATTAAATAATGCTTGTGTTTGTTGATAGGTAGAAGATGATGAAACACATACTAATACCTATGATCCAACTGGGTTATTAAGATTTGGATGGGATGATCCAAAGCATCCTTTAAACAATACCAGGGTGAAAAGAGCAAGTTTGAAGAGATTACTATCACCTGAGAAATTTGAAGAGCTGATGAGATACACATACATTGATGAGATGCCACCTAGCCTTAATGATGATGATCATGATAGGGAAAATGTAGTACGTAATGTTGATGATAACAACCTGAAAGACTCCATCACGCAAGCAGTGAAGACACCCATGTTCAAATCGGGTGCAAGTAGAACCTCACAACTGGAATGCACATTAATATTATTAGAAATTAAGTCAATATTTGGTTGGTCAGACAAAGGATTCACTACCCTAGTGAAGTGAGTTGAAATCTATTTCTTACTTTGCATTGTCAATTGGTGTACACAGCTCGTAAACATTCATCGACTTCGTTTATATTTCTTTAAGGGGATTTTAAAACCATATATTGTATATAAAAAGTCCTAGTATAGATTGACATATCAAACATGTTCATCATAAGTCAAACATTCAATTGATTTGATCAATGGAAATCTTACAGGGCAGTAAAAACTAAAATATTCCCTGAAGAGAATGTGTTGCCATCAACTTCCAAAGAGGCATGTCTGTTGTTGGTTGAGTTGGGGATTGAATACAATCAAATTCATTCATGTAAAAATGATTTCATTTTATATAGAGATGAATATCAGAACAAGGTAGAATGCCCTGTATGCAAAGAGAAGAGATATCGTACAAATGTACAAGTTCCTATAGTTCCAAAGAAGGTTTTACGTTACATGCCAATTATAACTAGACTTCAACAAATGTTCCGTTGCAAGTCACTTGCACAATTGATGGACTGGCATGCAAAGAATGTGAGTAAAGATGGATTCATGTTCAAATTCCTGATAAACCCAAAGCAATGAAACACATAGAGGAAAAATGACCAAGAAAAAATTCAAAGATGAACTCAGAGTATCAGTTTGGTCTTGCAATTGATGGAGTGTGCCTATTCTCTTTCCTCTAAGCTCAAATTATAGTGTTTGGGTTAGTCGAATTGATAGTATAGCATTATTCCCCATGGATGAGTGTTAGAAAAGGAGCACCCTATGTCAATTTCATTGTTCTAGGAAAACATCAAGTTAAAAACATGGATGTTTATCTTGCACCTTTTATTGATGAGATGTAACTGCTATGGAAAGTCATAAGAATGTATGACATATCATGTCCTCTATCAAATAGGTCCTTCATGTTGTATAGTGTGCTATGTTGGACTATTCATGATTCCCCAAGACTTGGTGTTTGTTCTGGTAAGATAAAATATTTACGTATTTACACTCATAATTTATTTTCATCCCAACTTTCATACTTAGTTTTATACTATTTTTTTTATGTTATTAACATTACTTGTTGAATTGCATGGCTTCAAACAAAGGGGATATTTGCATGTCCAAGATGTGCAGAGCCATTTCAAGGGCGGTATTCTAAAGATCTACATAAATTTATTTATGCAAACATGGTTTTTCTACCACTAGATCATAGGTTTAGAAATCGCCAGAAGAATCAATTTGATGGAAAAGTTGAAAATAAAGGCCCTCCCATGATTATGGGTCTAGGTGATTGGCTTAAGAAGTATGAATATGCTGAATTGAAAGCTTGGGAGGATTTTTTTGATTGGGGTGATTCAATTGAAGAACTAGAATAAGTTGCAATTCATATGCCAGAAGGAATGAAAAGGAAATCCATATTTTATGAGCTCCCTTATTGGAAGGATCTATTAATATCTCACCTATTAGATCCTATGCACATCTTCAAAAATGTCCTAGATTCTATATTTCGACATATATCAGGCAAGGAGGACACCTTGTCTTCGAGGAGAGATATTGCTCTTTCACATACCAAATTTGATAGAAAACATTTGTGTCCAAGTAGGGAAAATGAAACGTATCCAAAAGCTCCATGGATTTTGAAAAAAAAAAGAGCTCTAGAGCAACTAAAAAATGTCATCCATTCAATAAGGACACCTACTGGCTATGGGTCATCATTAGCTAAAGCTTTTACAATTGATGGACATATCACATGATTTAAAACACATGATTTTCATAATTTAATGAAGGTATTATATATCATCATTTAACATTTACTAGTAACATTGATTAAGTACTAAATATATTTTGATATTTTGTTGTGTGAGAAAAAAATACTAATGACCTTTTCATAAATGTGTTTGATAGCATATCATGCCATTGGCAATTAGGGGGGATTCCTGTCTTATAGTGGACTTAAGGAATGCCATAAGTTGATTATCAGCATTTACAAGGTATGTGGTTATATAAAATGTTCATGTGTGAGAGACATAGAAATATTACATTGCATTTTAATTTATGACTAAAGGTTCATACTAATTTACTATTCTTATATTAGGTGGGTGACCTCTAAGGAGATCCACGAATCTAAAGTGCGAAAGTGGAAGAAGGAAATTGCAGAAATTGTATGTGTATTTGAGAAGGAGCTCCCTACAAGTTTCATGGACCTACAAGTCCATTTACTTATACACCTAGTTGATGACATTGAATTGGTGGGTGTCGTATAAACGAGGTGGATGTTTTTCTTTGAGAGGTATATGAAAACTCTTAAAAGATATGTTCGACAAAAGGCACATCTAGAGGGTTGCATGGTTGAAGGGTATGTATTGAATGAAGCATTTTTCTTCTTGTGTGAATTCCTTGGTAAGGATTTTGAAGATGGGCCATGCGTCTGGGATGAAGAGTGAGCATAAAATATTATTGATGGAGAAAAACCACAATCTAATGGTGTTGAAGTAGAAATTGGTAAGTAAATTCACGATTAGTGTGGTTGTTTTTCTTGCAATCATTAATTTACTCTATAATTTATTTGTCAAATTAACAGCATGACATTTGGAGTTTGAAATAAACATGTTGACATGTAATAGGTGTAGACGAAATTTCTATACTCGACAAGTTCATTTTGTACCACATGGACTTTATGAAAAAATGGATTGATTTGTATGATAAAAAGAGAGAAGTGTTAGAAGCAAGGAGACAGTTTAAGAGATAGAACCCAAAGAATAATCCACTTCCCACTGATCTGCTTAGGGAATGGGGAAAACATTGCACACTAGAATGGGTTACTGAACAAATTCAAAATCAAATAGAAGATGCAGGTATAGATTTAGGCATAATAGAAGATGAAATCAACATGTCTAGAGGATGTGAAAGAAAGGTACAGTTGGAATTTAAAAAAATGTTGTTTCCTTACAATTTTGACACTATTAACTATTTTAATATTAGTCATTATGTTTGTTTTCACTGAAATAAATGGTCTTTCATAGGCGAGGAAATATCCAACAATGTGGGCATATGGTCGACATTATCGTGTAGAAAGTGTAGATGTGAAGAGACGATCCTTCGATTGTGGCATCATGGTTGACTTCAAGCAATCCAGTCGATCGAGCTCAAAAGATAAGAATATAATTGAAGGGTATCTACAATATGTTGGTAAAATACAAGAAATTATTGAGTTGGATTACCGCTCTTTTAAATGTTGTATTTTTAAGTGTCTATGGTATGAAGCATTTGAGAGGACACAGAGACATGATACCCATAGTGGATTATTTTCTATAGATTCCTCATGCTTCCTACTGGAGGATAAGGAGCCTTATGTTCTACCAATTCATTGTGAGCAGGTATTTCTTTAACTCAAACAAGAAGCGATAGTGATCATTAATTTATTAATTCATAGTTTATTGTGAATATATACATGTGTTTACTAATCAATAAAATTGTTATAACATATGTCTAATATATGTATTTCATTCATGTGTAGGTATTTTTCTATGAAGATATTTTGGACCCAAAATGGATGTTTGTCATACATTATGATCCAAGATTAAGGCATGTATTTGATGAAACATTAGTGGATACTGAGCAAAACAATGATGGTGAACAAAATGAGAGAGAGGGATTAGAGAACATTGAAGAAATTGACATCTATGATGATGTTGAAGATGGTTATGTTCAGGCACAAGAAGACAACAATCCAGAGTTTGATGATGTTATGGAAGACAACAATATGGATGGTATAGAAAATGATGATCCAAATACATCTGGCAACAATATAGATGGTCTACAGTCAAGTTTCAATGATGATGAAGATGATGTAGATCAAGATGAGGATGATGATAATATTAAATACTTGAAAGAACATAAGAACATTGACAATGATACACCTGATGACACAGTAGACACAATGTTAACGTATGTTTAAAAAGGATGATTCTTATGGCCCAAACTTTGAAATGCTTCAATAGTATTATTTGTGTTGATACAAATTACCTATTGCAATATCCTTAAATTGTTCAATCTTTGGTATGAATTATTGGAAGAAAAAATTACGATTACTTGGATGCTTCTTCCATTCATTTTGTATCAACATATGTTCGCGAAGACACAAAAGTTAATAAATATTAATGCACGTAACTCAAATTATTTAAATAAGCAAATTTTGTTAACTTTATTATTTTTAAATAGTTTCCATTTTTATGTTGGAACATAATTTTGAACATTTACATCAATATTTTTAACTAGATCTTCATCTTTTGAGACCTCTAACAACTAAACCATTAAGAATTTAAAGATGATGTGAACTAGTGATTTATGGATATTTATGTGTAAATTCTAAATTTATATTTAAAAAAAAAAATTTGAAATAAATCATTAATATTTCAACATCTCCTTTAATAACTAGTTTTAAATAGAAAACAACATTTTCAGAAAGTAACATTTGTGTCGTACAACATAAACTTTTTTCTATAAAGGATAAATTTCTAATTTTTGAAATATAGATTTTAAACATCAATATCTAGGGAAAGGATATTTTTTCATAGTTTTTTGTTACATATATATTTTTTAATTAATTTTTGAAGTCACTGTAACTATAATTTGGACGTGTGTGTGTTTCATACAACCTAACTTGTGTATTTATCAAAATCCAATTTTTCTCTTTTTAGTGAAACAAGGACGTCAATACCTAGGGAAAGGGTATTTTTTGAATTTTTTTTTATAATGGTTTACTATTTTTCCACCTCTGTAGAATGAAGAGCTTGATGTTTAGAGAAAAACCTATGTTCAGTAAAAATTGAAAATTAAATACAAGATAAAAAGAAACCATATAAAAACTACACTTTTTGGAAATCTCATTTCGGGGGCTACAATATTACAAAAGATAACTTCTAAATCAAGTTATTTAATCCCTCAAATGGTAAAGTAAACATGTTTTTTTTCCAACATTTTGATAGGTGCGAAGGAGACTCCTTTGTGTGTATGATTTAATATTTGAGGGGTTCTATCCAAGGGGGTTTGATCTAAGGGGGATTTATGTATCCCTCTTCAATTAAAACCATTTAAATGGAACCTCTCAAGGCTAAAATCATGTTTTTTTTCTAAAAGAAGTTATTTCAAGCAAAAATCAACATGTCCCAAAAGTGAGACACACTATTTTAGAAGCACCCACATTAAACCTTGAACCCTGAACCCTTAAACCCTAAACCCTAGTAAACCCCTATACCCTCTACCCTCAACCCTTAACCCTTAATATATCAACCCTTAATCAATCCCTCCCTCTCTACCCTAATCCCTCAACCCTATACCCTCAACCCAATACCCTAAACCCTAAATCGTTAAACCCTCTATGTCCCTCTACCCTCAATGTCCCAATACCCTCTACCATAGTCGACCCTAGTAATCCATCAACCCTAATACCTCAACCCTTAAACTCTTAAACCCAAGTAAAATCTCTACCCTAATCCCTCAACCCTCAACCCTTAAACCCTCAAATACCCTCTACCCTCTACCCTTAACCCTCAAGTACCCTTAAACCCTAATCCCTCATTAACCACTATACCCTCTACCCTATACATTCGACCCTCAACCCTAATCCTTGAACCATATACGTCCCTCAACCCTCTACCCTATACATTAAACTACCCTTAACCCTCAATTCTCTACCCTCTAATCTACCCTATACCTTAAACCCTCAAGCCTCAACCCTTAAACCCTCTACCCCCTACCCTCTAATCTACCCTATACATTAAACAAACTCCTCTAACCTCAATTTCAACCTCAAAACCTCGAATTTTAATCCATCCTCCCCTTCACTCTTAATTCCCTCAACCTCTATAGCTCTAACCTCTAGCAAACCTCCATCCCCACCTCACCGCCCCGAGCACCTCCCACCCAGCCCACCCTTGCAATCCCTTAGCCCTAATCCCTCAACCCTAAAACCCTTAAACCCAGTAAACTCTCACCAACCTTCTCAACCTCAACCTCAACCTTAATCCTCAACCTTAAAACCCCTCAAGTACCTCTACTCCTCTACCTCAACCTCAAGTACTTTAAACCTTTAACTTTCACACCCTATAATCTCTACCCTACATTCAACCTCAACCCTAATCCTTGAACCAGCACGCCCCTCAACCCTCACCTCCTCTACCATATACATTAAACTACCTCTTTAACCTCACCCCTCAAGCCTCAACCTCTTTAATCCATCCCCCTCCCTCTCTACCCTAACCTCTTCAACCCTATACCTCTAACCCTAATCCTCAACCCTATACCTCAACCCAATACCCTAAACCCTAAACTGTTAAACCCTCTACATCCCTCTACACTCAACATCCCAATACCCTCTACCCTAGTCAACCCTAGTAATCCCTCAACCCTTAAACCCCTTAAACCCAAGTAAACTCTCTACCCTCAACCCTTAATCCCTCAACCCTTAAACCCTCAATTACCCTCTACCCTCAACCCTCAATTACCCTTAAACCCTAATCCCTCATTAACCCCTATACCCTATACCCTATACATTCAACCCTCAACCCTAATCCTTGAACCATATACATCCCTCAACCCTCTACCCTCAACCCTCTACCCTATACATTAAACTACCCTTAACCCTCAATTCTCTACCCTTTAATATTCCCTATACCTTAAAACCTCAAGCCTCAAGCATTAAACCCTCTACCCTCTACCCTTTGATCTACCCTATACATTAAACCCTCAACCCTCAACCCTTAATCCCTCAACCCTCAACCCTTAAACCCTAAACCCTAGTAAACCCCTATACTCTCTACCCTCAAACCTCAACCCTTAATACCTCAACCCTTAACCCGTCCCTCCCTCTCTACTCCGGACCCTTTAACCTTTACACCTTTGAATCGACTTCCTTTAAATCCCCGAATCCCTGAACTTTTCTACTTCCTATTGATCTCTCATTACTTTACTCCTTTAGTTTCTTCTGATCTTTTAGATGACCTTCTTTGGCCCGAATTTCTTAACCTTTAAATCCCTTTAAATCGGTGAACTTTCTACTCGACCCTTTAACTTTAGGAAATCCATTGTACTTTTATTTTACCTTTTAACTTTGTACTTTTAAATTTAATCCCCTCATTAACCCTTATACCTCCTCTACCCCATACATTCACCTTCAACCTCCTAACTTTGAACCATATATGTCCCTCAACCCTCTACCCTCTACCTTAAACCCTCAACCCTCTACCTTATACATTAAACTTCCCTTAACCCTCAATTCTCAACACTCAACCCTTAATCCATCCCTCCCTCTACCCTAATCCCTCACCCCATACCCTCAACCCTATACCCTCAACCCTAATCCCTCAACCCTATACCCTCAACCCAATACCCTAAACCCTAAACTGTTAAACCCTCTACGTCCCTCTATCCTCAACATCCCAATACCTTCTACCCTAGTTGACCCTAGTAATCCCTCATCCCTAATCCCTCAACCCTTAAACCCTTAAATCCAAGTAAACTCTCCACCTTAATCCCTCAACCTTCAACCCTTAATCCTGTTAGAACTGAAAAATCTCACATTTTTCAATAGCCTCCACCCACCTGTCCTCCACATGTGACAAAAAATCATCACATTTTAATTTTATAATCAACACAAATTGTTGAAATTTGTGTGACAAGATCCATTTTGTAGCCCACATTTCCAAATTGACACACCCATAAATGAGTTTGAGACTCCATAATCTTTCCCCTTTCCTAAATAAAAATTAGCACTATCAGCCTAACAATGCCTCATCGGTGGATCCTCCATCATAGCATCGCCGATGGGCCGATGAAAGTAGTTCATAACCTAGTATTGGTGTAACAATACCCTATCGAGCTGACTCCTAAGGCATTCTCCCCGATAGACCGATAGAGCCAACAAAAGTAAGCACATTGTTGTAACTCATGAACATCGGTGGAATGAATGTTTGCTTTCCCCTGATGGCCTAATATAATTACAATTTATCAAGAATTAAAATATATCAGGGGAATTAATGCGTATCAGGGTAATATATTATGGCATCCCGTTGATAAATCGAAGGAAAGTTGTTCATCAATGGAGAAGGTGGCTATCAGTGGAAGAAGGATCGCAGTCTCGCTGATACAGTGATGATGATTGTACTAACTGATGTGACATCTCAAGGCATCATTGAGATATTTAAAAATAGATGCTTCCCTCCGATGACAAGACTGAAATGGGTGGTGTATTTATGAGCCAAAATTGAAGCACAAGTTGATCGCATAATTGTCGCACAGTCTGGAAGATTTCGTTGAGGATAGAAGTAGAAAGGAAAAGCTAGGATTTCTTACATAGCCGAAACTAGTGGAGGCGAGACCCAAGTAAGTACACCAATCCCAGCTGAGAAGTTGCATTTTTTCAAAAGATTAAGAATTCAAACAATGGAACAAAACCCATAGCTAA
The DNA here is from genome assembly GCA_007258455.2 of Sequoia sempervirens. Taxonomy (NCBI): domain Eukaryota; kingdom Viridiplantae; phylum Streptophyta; class Pinopsida; order Cupressales; family Cupressaceae; genus Sequoia; species Sequoia sempervirens. The sequence goes on from VDFB02267947.1 coordinate 12,392, forward strand.
GAAATAGAAAACTGAGAAGAGACTCTTGAATCAAGACTTGATAGATCAATGCCCTGGGTTGGGACCAAGATCCAAGAGGAGTGCACAAACGAATCCTTCAATGGATAGATTATTAGATAAACATAAGGGATTGGGAGATATTTGGACACCACGACACGAGTATGAACTCTCCATGTATCATTATAGAAAACAATATAGGTTTCAGCCAGTCTGCAACTCATGGAGGTTGAACTTGGGAAAACTCATGGTGCCCAATGTGTTCATAAATGTAGAACTAATTAAAGCTCTGGCTAGCAGATACAACCCCAAGAGGAGAACTATTCAATCACATAATGGGGCTAATGTGCTTGTTATTTCTGAGGATTTAATTTCTAATGTTTTTCATTTGGAGTGTCCTATGAACTTGCCATTCATAGTTAGAGACCTCTTGACAGAGTATCACCATATGAATACCAACTACAAATGATGGAAACTACCCTTGCATAGGCCCAAGAATGAAGGAGGCCAACTCAGGAGGTTTTTGAGCAATGAAAACCCTCCTTTTCATGAGGACTTGTTTGAAGAATATTTTCGATACAATTATTATTCAACTCATTGGGTCTTGGGGGTAGAGGTCCCACCTTTCATGTCTATTGCCCCAATGGTCTTGGCTACAAACATACAAAGTACTGATTGCATATCATTAATTTATGCTAGATACTTGGCCAATGACCTAAACAATAATGAATATATTCATTTCAAACATTATTCTCTATTCATGCATTTGCTCATGCACAAGGCACATGT
>VDFB02267948.1:0-56600 GCA_007258455.2 Sequoia sempervirens
TTTTGAGCAATGAAAACCCTCCTTTTCATGAGGACTTGTTTGAAGAATATTTTTGATACACTTATTATTCAACTCATTGGGTGTTGGGGGTAGAGGTCCCACCTTTCATGTCTATTGCCCCAATGGTCTTGGCTACAAACATACAAAGCACTGATTGCATATCATTAATTTATGCTAGATACTTGGCCAATGACCTAAACAATAATGAATATATTCATTTCAAACATTATTCTCTGTTCATGCATTTGCTCATGCACAAGGCACATGTTAGAAGGGTTTGGGAGGAAGAATTAAGAATAAGAGATGCAAGTGAAAATGGAAACCTCAAACCTATATAGATGTGGACTTAATTATGGGATAATCGATTTGGTAGATCTCATTATCTTTATTTTGAGGAGTTTTTTGTGAATCCATTGATGAAGTTGTTGGGATATCTGTGTGATTATAACTTATCGCCAGAAGTACAAAAGTTTCTAAGACCAAAGAAAAATGACCCAAGGAATAAGGTGAATCATAACTGGGGAGACTGGTATGATTTTCCTGACTGCATAGTGATTAGGGTTTATGGGTTTGAAGGAACTCCACACTTGCTGCCACAAGTAGTTCCTGATAGAGTTGCCTACTTAGAAATTGTGAGGCAATTGGAAAAAATTGATGCCAAACACCTCAAAGGAAACAACAAACAATTAATTATGCCCAACACTTTATGTTTTGGAGACTTTTATAGTGGTTACAAATGAGGGATATGAGGAAATTGATGCTAAATTAGCACAGTATAACCTCCCTCTAAGAAATAAAATGGAAAATCATGATGCAAAAGGCTTTATTCACAAAGCAAGGCTATATCATCATGGGATAAAGGGAAGAGAAAGAAGGCTATAAGACGTGATCAGAAACCATGATGAAGCCTCTACCACTGACATAATGACTACATATAATAGGGTCATGCTCGCAGAGGAATGGAAAAGAAGAAATGTCCCATCTTATTTGAGGGCATTTGGTGAAATACAAGATCCTCTAGCAAGGATTGAGCAACTCATTGCTCATGTGAATGGATTGGTAAAGGATGTTCCTTCATTGTCTTTGATGCCACTCATGCAACCTATTCAGGAGTGCAAGCTGAAGATATAGGGCCCTTAGATTATATTCCTTCATAGCCAACTCCTAAGGTGAGTTTTTCTGTAGATATTGATATAAATGAAGACAAGGAGAGTGATGAGGAAGATGAGTAAGTACAACAAATAAGTGCTCCTATAATTGCACAGTATGAGCCTCCTGAGGAACACAATGTTGTAAGATTTGAAGCATCAGATGAATTATCTAATTTGATGTTAGGGTCAAGGTTGGACATGAGTTCATTTCTAATGAAGATTTTGTTAAGTCTTCCGAGTTTAAATAATTTGTTTATGAATATAAAGGAAAGAAAATGAGACAAAAGATGCAAGATGCCACTCCTAAACGAGAGGCTATTGCTTTGGAAGAATTGAAAAAAGAAATAGACAAAGAGATGGAGTCCATCACTCCTGAGAGAGGGATAGAGTTACTTCAGGAAGCTGGAGTATTGATTTTCCTGGGTGGGATATAAGCTCTGTAATTATGTTTGATAGTTTCAGAAAGAGAGGGGACAAAAAAATGAACTTTACAGAGGAAGCAAGTGATAAGATGTATTCAAGATTTGGATACAATCCAGATGAGGCCACCTTGCTTATTTGGTCACTATACCCCCATGACAAAAGACTAGCTGTGATTGATAATCCAAACTAAATGTTTGGACATCTCTTGGTCCAAAGAGTAGGGGATACCAATCCCATGGAGACAACATAATTGAATGTCAATGTGGCAAAATTCACCAAAGCACAGATTGATAAGTTGGTTAAAGAAAATGACACCTGGGTTGAACAAGGAATTAGCACATCAAAGAGAAAGATCATATTCCTCTTCCACACCATAGTTGTATTCCCCATGGCTTGAAAAGGATAAGAGAGTATTGGATGCAATGGCTGATACAACTTATTGGAAACATTGCCACTTGAAATCTCAGGAAAAATGTAAAGAATTGGAGAAAGAAGTCAAAACCATCAAGTATAATATTGCATCTAAAATGATCAAGGGGAGATTCAATAAGATGATGAAATGTGCTAATGAATATTGGAGACAATTTAAGCAGGTATACTCAACAATAGAGGAGAATGAACAACTACAGGGGAGAATAATTGAAAAGAGAGGAGCTTTGAGACAAGCAAATCTTGAAAGGACAAATAATGTAGACACATAAAAATTTGGTAGAATCATACAATGGATATCATGAAAAGGTCATGGAAGATCTCAACTACTTCAATTAGACTCCAAGACTTTATGATGATATGGGAAGTCCTCAAGAGTATGATGATTGGAAGGAAGAGTTTGATGCGCTTCTGACTAATGCACTACATGAAATCAATGATGACATAATTTTAGAAAATACTCACAAGCAACTCAAGAAGATGATGTATAAGGAAATATGATATGAGGGAAGTGATCTACAATACAGATACTTGTGCTGAACAAGAGTACATTCATCACCTCTCTACATTTAATTTGTTCCTTAACCAAACTATGGATATACCAGACACAACGGGACAACCATCAGGATGAAAGGAGTCAATTGACATCATGAGCACCCTATCATGGAGTAGAAGATTTGAACAAATCTTAGGTGGTCATGGGCTTCTACTTCGAGATTAAAGGATTGGTGCATTCATTTGCTGCAATATTTTGTTTTCTTAATTATGTTTAGTTATCAAACAACATGACTTTTTGTAACGGGTCTGTAACTTGTTGCCTCTCATATATATATAAGAGAGGCCAAGACCCAAATAGATCATCATCACATCATTTCCATTTAGGGTAGGCATTAGTAAGAAGATAGATTGCACCAATTCACACATCCATCTCATATTAAAAACTATTGTTATAATGCATATTATTCAAAGATAAATATAATGGAGAAGGTTATGCATAATTGTTAACTTGCTTTCAAGTGTTCAACTTTTGTGTGGATTTATATGCTTATATGTTATTTGGCTATCTCCGAAGTGGTTGTTTATGTTATTCAAATTGAATGTGTGAAAATACATTTAATTTGTCAATACACATTTGTTGTAATTGTGTGATGTTGTTGACTGGTTTCGATGTGCAGATGAATTAAAGTTCCTTTTAAGAAATCAAATTTGATAGGTTCCTGTTTGGATTAAAGTCCTTTTGAATAGATTGTCTTAATTAGTTTCCTTTCACATATGAATTAAAGAATTTCACAACTTCACAGTAGCATAAGGGGATATCACTAGGATTACTAAGAAGAGCACAAATAACTGACATACTTGCACGTTTGCACAAGGTGCAAACATTCAGAGTGCCCAACTGTTCGATTTAAGCTGAAGAGTGAATCTACCCATCTTATAGAAGCCTAGATCTACAAAACCATCATTCACCCCTCCACTTCGTCCACCCAATAGAAGTAGGCACTGGTCATAATTAGATATTACATACAAATTACAACTCACAAACTTGAATTCTCAATTACTCTCATTAGAAATTAGTCACTAAAACTCTATATCTACTCCACCTTCACGTTCCTTAGTGAGTACATTACTCAATTGAGGAACCATATTTACCTGTAAATATGCCTTATTGTTCATGTATACCTGCCTAGGTCTGGAAAGACCTGAAGAGTAGAAGGTAATCAGTCTTGTTTACCTTGTTCGTGGGCCAAAGATGTATTAAGGGATTGACACCCCCTTATGGTTTAAAACCTGCACTTTTGATACCTAACAAATCCCTCAACCCTTAAACCCTCAAGTACCCTCCACCCTCTACCCTCTACCCTCAACCCTCAAGTACCCTTAAACCTTAATGCCTCATTAACCCCTATACCCTCTATCCTATACATTGGAATCTCAACCCTAATCCTTGAACCATATACATCCCTCAACCCTCTACCCTCAACCTTAAACCCTCAACCCTCAACCCTATGCATTAAACCACCCTTAACCCTCAATTCTCAACCCTCAACCCTTAATCTGCACATAGTACTGTGATAAAGATAAAAATTTCTTTGTTTATGATTATTTGGAGGAATAAATGGGGAATGCTGGTGACAGTATGGATCTTGTCACACAAATTATTGCATTTCAAGTTAAATACAATGAAAAATCAAAGGCAGTAGATCTTTTGGTGCAAGTGAAATGCAGGCAAGCAACTGAAGGCTAGTGAATATTGGGGAAGGATTTTTTGTTCTAACACCCTTAATCCCCGCTAGATTAGAATAATTAGGTGCTAAATTAGGTGCTACATTAGGTGCCAAAATGGCTCTAAAGAAGGCGCTAAAATAGGTGCTACTTAAGGCGCTAATATGGGCGCTAACATAGATGCTAATCTGGCTGCTAATTTGGGCGCTAACATAGACACTAATCTGGTTGCTAATTTGGGCGCTAATGTAGACACTAATCTGGTTGCTAATTTGGGCGCTAATATGGGCATTACATTAGGCATAGTTTTTGGCGCTAATCTTGGCATTAATCTAGGTGTTAATAAGGGCGTTATAGTGGGCATTAATGGCGGTGCTAATCTTGGCACTAATTGTGGCACTAATGTCAACATAAATTTGTGCCTGATTTAGCACTGGCTTGTTCTGGTTGGCACAAAAAACACCAAAAATAGCGCCATCCTAAAAAATAGAGCTGAATTTTCCCAAAAAATGGAGAAAAATACATTAAAACAGTGGGTGGAAGCAAAAAAAAGGAGCAAAAAAGGGAGCTAACCACAAGGATTTGTTGTAGTGGGAGGAGTTTCATTCAAAGAGGTCCTTGATCTTGATCAGGCCTATGAGACATTGTGTACCCTCATTGCGCTCATCGATGGAGAGTGGGAAACCTAACACGTCGCCTTCCTCAAACTCCAAGGATTACCCGAGAGTTGGGTTCATGCTTCCACAAGAGGAGGCCCCCTGTGAGTTGCAAAAACTGTGGAGCAAATTTTCCTTCAAACATTTTGGTTTTTGGCCTTTACTTCCTTTTTGCTTTACATTGGCACCGTGCTTGAAGAAAAGATTACTCTCACGTAAAAAGGATAATTATCACATTCTAGAGTGAAAGGCATCCCAAACCTTGTGATTATGTGATCTTCTAGGAACTTGATCACTACCTTCTACAACTAGTTATATAAAATATTCATCTAGGATAGTGAAAGCCATAATCTTTATTGAATAAATTTCAATTCTCACCAAACATAATTTACACAAAGAAAATATTTCACAATTTTTTAATGCAATACTTTCTTCTAATTCTTATCTACCTATTTTTACACACATTTAATAAGCTTATCTATTTTTAATAACCCTAAATATTAAATCAAAATTTAAACAACCTACAACTCAAGATTACAAATAAAAACAAAAACAATATGAACTTAATATTAATTCTAACATATTTTGATGTAGTCTAAATGTTCTTATTGAGTCATAAATATGGACTCGTGATATCCATTTGTTTTACCCATATTACCTCACAAACCATTTCTCCATTTAAAAAAGGTAGGGGAAGGGGCCTAGTTACCGCCCTTGTTTTAATAACCATTCACTCCTTGCTCACTTTACCCCCCAATTTTTTTGCATTTGAGCCACTAAAAATATTTAAAAAATCTAATAACACATTGCAAAAGCACCAATACATGTTCACATGTGAATGTGTTGTTGACCAATGTATGTAGTCAACTACACATACAATTGAATTTACAATATAAGACAAGCTGCTCCCAAATACCCACATTTACAATTTATAAGAATATTTTATGTCTACAAATACACCCACTTGCAAAGGGTGCTAGACTCATTATATATTATATTTACAAATACTTATGCATAGCTATTGGTGCTTAATTTACCATTATGAGAACCTCCTATCAACTTTATGGGCTACCAAATGCACAATCTCCAACACTTTCTCTCACATGTACATGTATTAAATCCATCTATTGTAGGTACCTACACAAATAATTAATGGTGTAAGGCTCCCCTAATAAACATCAAATCTAAATATAATGCAAAATTAAGTCATTTCACCATAAAAAACATATGTAAATGACAACTAGAAATTCAAATGATCAGATCATCCCCAAACAAGTTAAATTTTGAAACACAACAACCAAATTCAATGCATTCAATTGTTAGATTTGAGTTATTTTATAAGAGGGAAAGCAACCAATGTCAATCTATTCTCATCTGTTAATATCCTCTACATACTATAGATCATTGACATACATCCTCTGCACATTCCTCAAATATCCACACATTTTTAGGTTGGTACATTATTTGAAAGTTATTTTCATGAAGTGTGCATTTAACAATTATATTCATGAAGTGTCTATTTAAATGTTATAAATAAACAAGGGTCTTTTTTTCTCACAGATTATTCCTTAGAAACCCCATTTACAAATTTTGGAAACTGTGTTTATTTACTCTTTTCAGTCAATTCTTAGAAGCCTCCTTTATATTCATGAAACCGTGATTTGATGTTAGAAGTCTACAAATAATATGCACTTAACTCCTAATCACAAATTTTTCCCGATCCAACAAAATTGCGTGATCATGTATTTTAAGTGTTGAAATTATAGAAATTAGCATTCACTTGTTCTTATCCAAAATTAAGAAAACATAAACTAATTACTTAAATATCATAATTAGAAACTAAAGAAACAAATACTGGATAGAATTATAGACATAAGAGAAAAAGAGAGATCACGAGCTTGATAACGGAGTTCGCTCAATTTGAGCTATGTCTCTAGGTCCACTTCTAAACGAGGAACCGCTTTATTAATGGTGCCAAGAAATTATGGCTTCTATACATCACCCAAGCTTTATTCCTACAATAAAATTTCTCACAGTCTCTACTTTTACACCTGAAGACACTGGCGTACTCTTCCTTTCTCAGGTTCGGCTTCAATTACCTCTTAACCCAATTACATAGAAAATTATTACAAAAATAATCTGTCTTCGTGCTTGAATAATCCTTCTATATGACTAATTCTCTTCAAGAGAATTTCTTGTTGAGAAATCACCTCCAAAAATCCCTCTAAATTTTTCACATCACTTGGTTGAAAAATTAAGAACCTACACCCCCTTTTTATACATAAAAATATGCTATATGGGGTGTAACCTCCATATTTAATAAATAACTCCCCATGAACAAATAAAACAATAACCCTCTTAAACAAAATAACTCCCTTTTAACAAAATTCCCTCTTTTACAATTCGTTTATAATCTCCCTTTAACAAAAATAACCTTCAATTTTGTCTTAGCCTTCTATTTTTATGTTCCCGAGGCTTTACAACTTACATTTGGTTTATTTGTTTTTTTAGCATTATTCATTTTTAGGGGAATAGTTTATATTTTAAGGTTGACATTATATTTAGGGGAATTAAATCTTATTTAAAGATTTTATGTATACGGAGGGATTTCCTTTTATCATGAAAAATGGTATGGTAAGAGGATTTTAAGGCATGGGTTAAGGGATCAAATCCCACTAAATCCTCCTTATTTTATTTTTTTAAACCATACATTTTTTTTCCTTTAATAATTATGGTTTAATCCATATTTATGCCAACTCACTACTCCTGCCAAATGTCGAGCTTTGGTGATGCCACGTCACCATTTTGACTAAGTTTGACCAAAACTTTAACTGGTCATAACTTTCACATGCGGACTCGGATTTGGTCCATTCAAAATGTGTCAGAAAGCTCTCATCGAGCTCTACATGATGAAATTGGTAGAGAAATGTTCCATGATCATCAAATTTTCCATTTGACCAGCTTTGACCACGTGTTGACCAAATTTGACCGAGCATATCTCTCGCATACGGTCTCCCTTTGACGTGATTCAAGTTGCGTTGGGACCGTGTTGATGAGCTCTTCAATCTAAGACTCTGAATTTTTTAAGGTCTTCTAGATCCTCTTGGATAATTCCTCCCAATTCAAAAGATTTTGGACCACCAAAAGTTTGATTTTATACAACATTTAAGTGAGGGCATTGTTGCCTCACTTGCCCAGTATCATCTGTCCACCCTACTGGAATTCTGAACATCTGACTCATCACAAACAAGATGAAAAATGAGATAGCATTATTGATACAATCAATTGTATATTCACCAATATTCATTGTCTTATCCACCATCCACATAGAGCTAACTAGCAGAATAACAAACAACAAGACTGAATAAAATGATGCAGAAGAAAAAGTATCAACATTTTGGATCTCTTGAATAGGAACATCATTAGAAAATGAAACATTCAAACCCTCTTTTACTACCTTTGGCTGAAGGCTTGACTCTGCTTACAACTGATCCTCACACTGTGCTATCTGTGACACCTTATCATGATTAGAATCACCATGCTTAGTATCACTAGCTATTATAGACATAAGGGTTAATGTATTGCATGCATTCACAATCATCTTCATATGCCCTATTTTTACAACAGATCTATCATTCTGCATGCGATGAACTTTCACCATGTATTCAATTCCATCCTTAAACAAATGATACCTATTATGTTCCCTATAGAAAATGGCCTTCCTATCATACAAATAAGGACTTCCCAAAAACATCCCACAGATGTCAAGCGGAATTACATCTAACTCGACCTCATCTACAAACTTGGATGTGATTGCAAATCGGAGTTTACATTGCCTTGACACTTGTAACTGAGCATTATCATTCACACAACCCAATGGATATGGCTTAGGATGAGGTGTTGTCTTTAATCCCAGTTGCCTAACAACTTGTTCAAAGATTAAATTTACTTGTGATCCACTATCTATGAGTGTATCAATTTTACTATGTTTTGCAATAGTCCTTATGTGAAACAACTCATTCCTTTTCCTTTCAATAGGGACTTCATTACACTCCATAGAAGAAGCATAGGAACTAGTACTAGCAACAAGAACATTACCTTTAATACCCATAATTGCTATCTTTGATTCGTCACCAGATTTTGAACCAATGTCTTGCACGATAACTGTGGTCTTTTGCTTACCCTTTTGATTCTTGAATCATTTTGGCTTCTAATCAGGATGCAATTTCCAACACTTTGCATCTTCATTCCCTTCCTTTTTGTAGTGTGAGCAATAAGGCTTTTCCTCTTCTTTCTTTACAAAAGTTGTCCGTTGCATTTTGTCCTTCCCTTTCTTACTCTCTTTGTGCTTACTAGATTCCATGAAGAGGCTGTCATGGCTATTCCTCGAGCTTGTTTCCAAATGGAAAGCTTGCACACTAACTTCATCAATGTTAGTTGAATTAAACATAAGTATGGTATGTTTCAAACTTTCACGTAATCCACCTATGTACTTTAACAAAGTTTCTTGTGTGTACAATGGCATGCCCAAAATTAAAGCCCTCTTCCTAAAATCCTATGTATATTCTTGCACACTTTGTCCTTTCTCTTGCCTTAATGATTGCCAATTCATCATTGCTTTTTGCATGTGTCCTAATGGGTAATTTTTTTTTTAAGTGCAACTGTAAAGTCAAACCAAGAAGAAATGATTTTACCATATCGACTAATATCTTCCTGAGTCTTACTCTCCTACTAGATTAGAGCTATGCCTCCCAGGCGAAGAGTGGCTAACTGGATCTTTGAAGCATCATTAGTGAAATTTTGTACCCTGCAATAAACTTCAACTTGTTTGATCCAATTGTCGAGTTTCTCTGCATCCAATTCTCCATTATAGATTGGCAAATCAAATTTAACATCAAGTTTCAACAAAGGTGTATTAGATCCATACTGCACAAGTTTTTTCTTCTTGGGGGAAGAAGTAGAAAAAGAAGATGAAGAGGAAGAAGAAGAAGATGGGGACAGAGGTTCAGGAGGGTCACTACCACCTCCTACTCCTTTACCTTTATCATCTTTTGAAGTGGATTCATCTTCATTCTTCTTTCTATTCTTGAGATCCTTTTTCTTTTGTTGCTCTTGTCTCTCTTGGAAAAGAACTTCCACCATAGCCTTCATTTCAAGAAATGCTTTTTGGAAAGTTTTCTCATCAAGCTCCATAGGACTTTGTTCAACTTCCATTTCTAATCATGGAAAAGACCTTCATTTTCCGATCTCAGGATTGAACTCTATAAGTGCACCTTCTCCTTGCTTCAATTTCAACTTGGTTAACATTCACTTTTGCAATTTCCTATTAAGAAGCTCTGATACCAATTTGATCTAATGTTAGAAGTCTACAAATAATATGCACTTAACTCCTATTCACATATTTTTCCTGATCCAACAAAATTGCGTGATCATGTATTTTAACCGTTGAAATTATGAAAATTAGCATTCACTTGTTCTCATCCAAAATTAATAAAAAAAAAAAAATTGTACTTAAATATCATAATTAGAAACTCAAGAAACAAATATTGAAGAGAATTATAAGATAGAAGAGAAGAAAAGAGATCACGAGCTTGATAATGGAGTTTTCTCAATTTGAGCTATGTCTCTGGGTCCGCTTATCAACGAGGAACCACTTTATTAATGATGCCAAGAAATTACGACTTCTGTACATCACCCAAGCTTTAGTCCTACAATAAAATCTCTCACGGTCTCTACTTTTACACCTGAAGAAATTGGCGTACTCTTCCTTTCTCAGGTTCATCTTCAATTGCCTCTTAACCCAATTACATAGAAAAATATTACAAAAACAATGTCTTTGTGCTTGAATAATCCTTCTATATGATTAATTCTCTTCAAGATAATTTCTTGTCGAGAAATCACCTCCAAAAATCCCTCTAAAGTTTTCACATCACTTGGTTGAAAAATTAAGAACCTACACCCCCTTTTATACATAAAAACATGCTATATAGGGTGTAACCTCCATATTTAATAAATAACTCCCCATGAACAAATAAAACAATAACCCTCTTCAACAAAATAAATCCATGTTCCCGGGCCTTTCCAACTTACATTTGGTTTATTTGTTTTTTTAGCATTATTCATTTTTAGGGGTACAGTTAATATTTTAAGGTTGACATTATATTTAGGGGAATTAAATATTATTTAAATATTTATGTATATGGAGAGATTTTCCTTTTATCATGAAAAATGGTATGGCAAGAGGATTTTAAGGCATGGGTTAAGGGATCAAGTCCCACTAAATCCTCCTTATTTTATTTTTTTAAACCATACATTTTTTTTCCTTTAATAATTATGGTTTAATCCATATTTATGCCAACTCACTACTCCTGCCACGTCATATGCCACTGTCCTGCCAAGTGTCGAGCTTTGGTGATGCCATGTCATCATTTTGACTAAGTTTGACCAAAACTTTAACCGGTCATAACTTTCACATACGGACTCGGATTTGGTTCGTTCAAAATGTGTCAGAAAGCTCTCATCGAGCTCTAATGATGTAACTGGTAGAGAAATGTTCCATGATCATCAATTTTTCTGTTTGACAAGCTTTGACCATGTGTTGACCAAATTTGACTGAGCATATCTCTCGCATACGGTCTCTTTTTAACAAGCTCTTCAATTTGAGACTGTGAATTTTTTAAGGTCTTTTGGATCCTCTTGGATCAAACTGGGTATATATTTCTCGGCTAATTCATAGAAGTCTCCTTTATATATATCTCAGTTAACTCATAGAATCCTTCTTTATATTCATAAAAGTGTACACATTAGCTTGCATTTTCATTATATGTGTGTTTTTATTTTCATTATATATGCAAGACATATACATATATGTGTGTGTGTTTGTATATATATATTAATATATGTGTGTATGTGTATATATGTATATTAATATATACATATATATGTGTACATATATATATTATGTACATATAAAAACATATATACACATAAATATATATACATACATATACATACATATACATACATACATATAAATACATATATATATATATATACATACATATAAATATATACATAGATACACATACATACATATATAACTATACAGTCATGCAACTGTGTATGTATCTCTGAAGTTTGGATTGAAAATTGAACACAAAAAAACACTTACATTTCTATTTACCCCTTGGAACTTTCCATATCGGGTTTCAAGATTTTGTAAAGGCCATTCTATTGAGTGATACATTTTTCTGAGATAGTGTCCTCTGTCTGATCCACACCCTAATTAGCAAGATAGTTTACCACACAGTTAGATTCTCTGATCCACGTCTTAGATTATTGTTGCTTATGGTTGTAAACCCCAACTTTTGATCTTACCTTTCTATCCATTGTGTATGTATCTCTGAAGTTTGGATTGCCAGCTGAACACAACAACATACATATTCATTTTTTATATTTGTTTCGCCGAGAGGCGATCTACAGTGGAAGCCAAATCTTTGTTAACATTTTTGACTTTTTAAAAAAAATTGACGGGTGCATGCCTGTGTGTTGTGCTGGCAGTGGTGGTGTTGATAGTGTAACGCATACTTCAGCGAAGAAAATGAATGTGCTGCAAAATAGTGGAGTGGATGCCAAAAAGAGGAGGCGGCTGCTGGCCGTTTCAAATCCTCGCTGCTGCTAGCCGTTTCAAATCAGCGGTGTTGGCAGTGTAGTGGTCACAAGAAAATGAATTTATTTGCATGGGAACCGTTTCAAAAATCGTCACGCTTCTAAGGGAAGTAAAGTTATATATTTCACCTCTCAAACAGATGGAATTAGATTGGACTTGCAGTTGCAGAGTGGTCTCGGTAGTGCGGAGAATGAGAGCATTTCGAATGGAGGGCTGGTGCTGTGGAAGAGTGGGCGTTACATCTGCAACTAGACCCGAAAGTTGTCTGTCCACTGCAAATAGGAAATAGGTGAGCAAATTCTGAAGAAAGTCATTGAGACACCGCATCGTTGGTATATCATTAAGTGCTTCAGAGAGTGAAAGAGGCTGGATCATTTGGCATTGGCGTTTATCTGTGCAAATTCTTGAGGTAAATCAGTCATGAGTTTTATCTCATTCTAAAACAATTCTGTTGTTATCTGTTTAATGAAGGCATTGGTTCTGTTTATTTTGGTTTGGCAGGCGCTTACGGTTTATGCAACGTAAGAATAGTAAGGGTTAATAATATATTAGTAGTATAGTTTTGAGCACAATTTTTACGCTATGTTTTCAAAGATATCAGGACACATTCTTTCTTATTTTGTTAGTGATGATTTGGCAAGCTTATCTTCCTGTGATTTAAGACGAGATAATTTATTCATTATCAGTCTTCTAAACTTTGGAAGTTAGGCATTCATCTGTAGATGAGGCTGGTGATTCCGGCCCAGATGCAGAGGAGGAAAAAGGCAGAGCTCGATAGGAATTTGTCTGGCGCTAAAAAGGCTCTCAAGGGTCTTCGCTTCATCAGCAATGCTAATGTGAAAGCTGTGCAGAAATAGTGGAGTGTTGTGGAGAATCGATTTTACAAACTCGCTGAAAATGGGCTGCTTTCCAGAGTTGATTTTGCACAGTGCATTGGTATTGGTATTTAATCTGAGCCCTGTTAAATCTAAGATTTTGCAAGTTATTTTGTGATTTTGGATTAAAATTGTGTTTTTTGGGACACGTATAAACGAGGAGGAAGTGAAAGAGGTGCGACGTCTCTGAATCACATTTTATTTGTCAAATAAAAAATGCACCAGAATGATTAAAAATATTTTAAATTCCTCATTTGAAATATTATTATTGTGAAGATGACTTCAGACTGGAATGTTCTCATTAACAAATTTGAAGACGGCTTCCTGATTTTTTCCTTCCAGTAATGGAAACTTTCTTGTAAATCTGACTGTAGTTCCAAATTTTGTGTTTGGCAGGTCGAGCTCTTTCCCGTCTTAACAACCAGGACATGGCGTACAACAGGTCATGAGCTCAAGCCGATGCCTGAGCATGAAATGAGCTATAAGTTTTAACATAAGGTGGCGCTAATTTTCCCCATGCCTATTAACATCAAGCGACGCCAAAAGAGGAACATACAACAATGGCCTTGTTATCTTTGCATGCATTGTATTAAATAATTCGCATGCATTGTGTTAAATAATTTGCATGCATTACCCATGCTTCCAATTTTTGCATGCCTACCTACCAGATCATTGGTATTTTATTTTTTGTTTTTCCCATTGTTCAGTCCTTCAAAACCTATATTGACTGGTGGTCTCATACTTTGCAGCTTTTCCATATTAGTTAGCCTTCTTTTAGATTTTGCTGATTAGTTGTTGTTCGTTTAGATTTTCATCTAATAGAAGCTATAAATTTGCTGGCTGATAATAATTATTAAATTCCAACTTTTAAAAATAAAAGAAAATTCTGGAGTTTCTGCCTGAAATTAAATTGCGTTAAATGACAGGCACCAATAACAGTCAATGGGGTATGGAACAGTAGGCCAGTTACTTGTCTTGGGTGAATTATGAGTAAAAATAATATTTGAACACACTCATTTCTAAAATTAGAAAAATTACATTAAAATTTAATTATGTTTTTCTGTTTATTGAAAATTTAAGGCGATTATTCATTTATAATATTATATACATGTATATGTGAAAATCTTTATTCAAACCTCAAAATCAGGACAAAATCAAACCATTAATTTTTATAACAAGTGTTGATGTTTCCTTTACTTGCATTATGTTTGCTCTAAGTGTAAGTCATCTAAAGCTTCAAAAATCATACCTTACATGCAACCCTACGTTTCATGCCTAACTATTACTTAATTACATATTTATTTCTAACATAGATAGTTGTTAGTGTTTGGTGAGGAGTTGTATCACTTATCAGTATTTTTTAATCAGAGTAAAGGTAAAGTATTTTTGAAAAAACCTTACCTATATAAAATCAACGAATAATAAAGTGTAATTAACATTAAAAAGTAGTACTAAAAAAATGAAAATAAATTCTATAGATTTATCAATTTTAAAAATAAAAAATTAGAATATAGAATTACCTTGAATCAAATGTTGCTGTCAACAAGAGCCAAGTATTTAAAATGACAACTCATCTTTTTCAATTTCCAAAATATTACATGCATAAACCATAACATGACATAAAGTATTTTTTTAAAAATCTCCACCTATTATTTAAAATGACAACTCATCTTTTTCCAATTTCCAAAATATTACATGCATAAACCATAACATAACATAAAGTATTTCTTTTTAAATCTCCACCTATTATTTAAAATGACAACTCATCTTTTTCCAATTTCCAAAATATTACATGCATAAACCATAACATAACATAAAGTGTTTTTTTAAAAATCTCCACTTATTTATATTTGGCAACCTATTTTGAATTCTAATAATTTCCTCAAAATTAAATAGAGTTGGAGTATTTTATATATAAGTAAAATAATTAGAGTTTCTAAAATTTAGAAAATCAAGTATAAAAAAAGAGTATAAATTTTATTTAAATTTATGGAAGTAAGTTTCTAAATTAATAGATTTAAAATTAGAAAATATTCAATATCTTTTTAAAACAAGGATATCTCTTGAGACCTTTTATGTAAATTTATGTAAGTAATATTTTCTAATCAAACTAATAATAATTATTAAAAAAATTATGTAAAATTATTACACATAAATAAAGTGTCTAAAATTTAGACAATTAAGTATGAAGAACTTTCCTAAATTTACTATTGCATATAATTTTTTTTTTCTAAATTAATATACTTAAAATTAAAAAATATGAAAATATTTAAAAAAGAAAAATATTGTTTGATGTTATTGTAAAATGCTTTTCTAATAATAGAATAGAAATAAAATTATAAAGTAATGAAAAATAATTGTTCTTTTTAAAATTTCTAAATTAATGTATTTAAAATTAAAAAATTAGAAAATTAAATATTATAAATTTAAAGATTTACTAAAGATTTTATCCAAAAAAATATAGAAACATCAATATACAATCCAATATAATGCATTTTCATAATAAGTGCAAATATAAAATCAATTTGAAATTACAAAATTAAATACAATTTATTATTATACATGAAAAATAAGTTTTTAAATTAATATATTTAAAACTAGCATATATATCCTTAAAAAAAATAATGCAACTAACAATTACATTTACACATAACTTTATTGTATAATTTAAAAATAAATTATATAATATTATTTTTATGTATTTATTATTATTTAAAATTTGATTAAATGATTATGATTACCATTTAATTAGGATCAAGGTTTAATAGTTACGGTTAGGGTTCAATTAGGGATAGAGTTAGTGTTGGGGTACACACAATTAGGATTAGGGTTAAAGTATGGTTACCTTTGAAAATGGTTCAATTATAGTTAGGATTCTTGATTAGGGATTAATTAGGATTAGGATTATGGTTCAATTAAGGTTTGGATTAGGAGCTACAAGTTAAAATTAGGGTTAGGGTTTTATTACGGTTAAGATTCAACTATGGTTAGGTTAGGATTCAATTGATGTTTAAAATTAGGGTTAGGGTTGTACAATAAAGATTGGGATCAAGGTAAGAGTTAGGGTTAGAATACAACTAGGATTAGGGTTAGGGTTACAATTATGATAAGGGTAAATATTCAGGTAGAATTTAATTAGCATTTAAATTAGGGTTTATATTCAATTAGGATTAGGGTTTAATTAATTTTAGGAACAATTAGGGATAGGGCTAGGATTAATTTTAGGCTAGGATAAGGGTTCAAGTAGGGTTAGGTTTTAATAAGGGTTAGGGTTAGGGTTCAATTAGTTTTACAATTAAAATTAGGGTAGCCATTAAAATTAGGGTTAGAAAAAATTATAATTATCAATAGAGTTAGAATTATCATCAAGGTTATAGTTAGGGTTAGGGTAGAATTAAGATAATTGTTTGGGTTATAATTCAATTAGGGTTAGGTTTAAGGTGAGGATTCAAAATTAATTAGGGTTAAGGTTAAATTAGGGTTCTAAGATAACTCTTGGGGTTAGCATTAGGGAAAAGGTTGGGATTAGGGTTAGGGTTAAATTAGGCTTATGGTTTTTAAGAAAAACTTAGGGTCAAAATTAGGGTTAGGATTCAATTAGGGTTTCAATTAAGGTTTATATTTAATTAGGATTATAGTTCAATTATGGTTTGCATTAGGATAGGGTTAAATTCTAGGGTTATGGTATAATTAAGGTTAGGGTTCAATTAGGGTTCTTAACTAAATCTCTAATCCAAAACCTAACTATACAATGACCCTAAACCTAATGATATTTCTAAGTCAAAACCTAACCCTAAGTGTTACCATAACAATTATGCAACCCCTAACCCTAACCTTATTCATAACCCTAACCTTGACCTTAAACCTAACTGTAACCCTAATCTTGAGCAAATATTGATACTATCCCTTACCCTAATTTTGATGCTAACTTTACAATTCATCTTAATGCTAACTGTAACCCTAATCTTAACTAAATCTCAACCCTAACCCTAATCCTAACTATATATCTAGCCTTAACCTTAACCCTAACCCTAATCATGTCTCTTAACCCTAACCCTAACCCTAATCTTGATAACCTTAACCCCAAATATTACCCTAACCCTAACTATATCTCTTAACACTAAACTTGACCCTAAACCTAAATGTAACCCTAATCCTAATGCTATACTTAAACTATTCTTCATGCTAACCCTAACCATAATTTTGATGCAAACCCTAACCCTCATCCTAATGTTAACCATGTTTCTAACCCTAACTATATCTCTTAACCCTAACCATAAGCTTAACTATATCTCTAGCCCTAATCCTAAGCTAACCCCTAAACCTAACTATATCTCTTAACCCCAACCTAACCATAATCCTAACCCTAAGCTTGATTGAGAACATAAATATAACCCTAATCCTGATAACCTTAACCCCAATTATTACCCCAACCCTAACTATATCTATTAACCCTAAACTTGAAACCTAAAATTTCCCCTAATCCTAATTCTAACTGTAACCCTAATTTTGACGCGAACCCTGACCCTCATCATAATGTTAACCATATTTCTAACCCTAACTATATCTCTTAACCCTAACCCTAACTATATCTCTAGCCCTAATTCTAACCTAAATCCTAATCCTAACTATATCTTTGAACCCCAACCTAACCATAATCCTAAACCTAAACTTGATCCAAAACATAACTATAACCCTAATCCTGATAACCTTAACCCAAATTATTACCCCAACCCTAAGTATATCTATTAACCCTAAATTTAACCCTAAACCCAATTGTAACCCTAATCCTTGTGCTAACCTGAAACCTAATCCTAAGCTAATCTTTATGATAACCCATGTCCTAATTTTGATACAAACACTGTCTCTCATCCTAATATTAACCCTAACCCCAATCCTAACTATATATTAATTCTAACCCTAACCCTAACTATATCTCTAGACCTCACCCTAACCTTAACTGTATCTCTCAACCTTAACCCTAACCCTAATCCTAACTAAATATTGATGACATAATTTTTTTTTATTATATTATTATAAATATACTAAAAATATATTTATAATATTTTAACTTAACATTTAGAAAATTAAATTATATATATTATTTTTAAAATTGAATTACAAATATTATTCTATCATATTATAATATATTAATTATTATAATAATTTAATATAAAATATATAAATATAAAAATAATTTATTTAGGATATTACATGTTGCATCGACTGCTACTAGCATATATATATTTAATAATATATATAAAATATGCCGAGAGATATCCTTCTGGAGGCGCCTATTTTTTAAATTAATTTCTCACATAAAAGTGCAATAGGCACCTCCAGAAGGATATCTCTCGGCGTATTTTATATATATTATTAAATATATATATGCTAGTCTTACCTCTATTTAAATTACTCTCCATAAAAACACACTACCATACATTTTATGTAAACTATGTTAGTATTTGTCTACTTTCTATTGCACATATAATACGTAAACATACATATATAGGATGAGCTTTGTAAATTTTATTCTTTACTTAACAACCTACATTTTCATTGTACTTATAGATATTCACATAAAGATATATATATCTATTATATACACATATATATGTATACATATAAATACAAATAAATATATATATATATATATATATATATATATACACATATATCTATATCTATATATATTTATTTTTGTCTTTATAGTCATGAAACTCTGTATCTCTCAAGTTTGGATTGTAAACAAAACACAGTAGCATACATCTTCATTTGTAATATTTGATTATGTGCTATTTTGAAACACCTTTTTGACTGATTTCATCATTTCTTATCATGCTATCTCCATCATGTGATACTCTCCATGGTTTGAGATAACACCAAGCAATCATTTATCCTTTCATTTTGTAGAGGGCCCAGACTGAAACAAAAAAGGAGAAATAAGAAAAGCAAGACATTGACTCTGCTCTACATGTTCGCAATGAGGAGATGGAAAAGTTGTTCTCCCAAAATACAAACGCTCTCCAAGAGATGAATTGATTAGAGGAAGGCATACGAATAAGAGAATCCCAATTCCAACAAGAATTGGCTATAGCATGAGGAGCTGGGCTCCTCTTGGTACTTAAAAAATTAATACCTACTCATTGGGAAAGAATCATTGTTGCAGTTGTAGCCTTGAAACTAGTTTTGTAGTTTCCAATGGATGCGCAGGAATTAAATGCAAAATTCAGCCCAATAGGTAACCAAATTTTGCACACGATCTTGCCCCGTGCTGAGGAATCGAGATTCCTAATCTTGAAACTATATAAAGCAATAGAGGAAAATTTAAAAGATGCCAGGATTCCAGACCAAAGAGCATCTACAAGAAGGGAAAATGAATTCAACATTTGCAACCAGGTCGCAGTTAGAAGTAGAACATGTCAGATGGTGTTGAATAAAAAGGTTGGGGAGATAAAAGAAGAGTTTAAAGTTCTACTCCAATCAGGATTAACCACCCTTTTCTCATTGAAGTAAAGAGTGTTGACAATGAACATATCACATAATCGATCATGCTTAAGATTCAAGACTCCACAACACTTCAGAGTTTAAGTTCATCATCCACAGTCGAGGATATTGAGAAGGAAAGCCTTCCCCTTTCTTGATTGTACTATCACATTGGAGTTGTTTCATCAAGGTGGGAAGGAGTTTCTTTCAAAGAGGTCCTCGATCTTGATTAGGCCTATGAGGCATTGCACACCCTTGTCCCACCCACCGATGGAGAGTGGGAAACCTAGCATGCTACCTTCCCAAACAAGGATTATCTGAGAGCTAGGTTCATGCTTCTGCAAGCGAAGGCCCCCTATGAGTTGCCAAAATTGTGGAGTAAATTTTTCCTTCAAACATTTTGGTTTTCGGCCTTTATTTCCTTTATGCTTTATGCTGGCACCACACTTGAAGTAAAAAGATTACTCTCACATAAAACACCCAATACACCATTTGGTGGTTGCACGACTTTTCTATATATCATTTTCCTTTTGGGCCCAAATTGAGACACGTGTCAAGTTGGCAAGGATTTCCTCAAAATTGTTCTCATAAATCTAAAATCACCTACCCGCTTGCCATGTCAGCCATTTTGTTAGGCAGATCATATCATTTGTGGATGTATGTTATTTTGGGCAGAGTTTGTTGGAGAGCACAACATAGATCTTACTTTCGGAGTTGAACCTTTGAGTCCTCTACTTGTCTTTAATTTTTTCTTTCTTTGCTTTCCATGGGTGTGAATAGTTTCTCTCTCTTATTTTTTTGCATTTGTTGCTGCATGTGTGGTAACCTGGGTGTGGTATTTTAATTATGGAGGGGGATACAAATCCCCCATATATTGCTTTAAATGGGTTTGGTAAAGCTGAAGAAGGCATTGTGCCTCCTAAATCCTTTAGAGATATCGTCATTGGTGAAAGGAACCGCTTGTTGCAAGGTGCTAAATTTGTTGTGGAAGGCATTGAGGATGTCGAGGCCGATGGATGGGAGGAACAAGGTAACCACCCCTTGAATCCCCAAGAAAACAGTCTTGATTCCAAATGAGGTGCTTGGTGATACAATTTCTAATGAAGATGTTAGGCTTTCAAAATTTATAATTTTCTTTGTTGTCGTTGATACTGCTAGGGTTTCAACAAGAAAATACATGGATGAAAGGTTTCACAATGTGTGGGAAAATAAATTAGGGTTTCAATTTTACTACTGTTGAATGGTGCAAAAAGGATTGTATGTAATTTTTTTTTAATAGCCATAAATCTCAAGAAAAAGTAATTAGGAAAAAAAATTGGCATGTTGGGAAAATAATCTTCTATGCCCTAGCATGGCTTCTTGAGGCACTTGAGGAATAAATTTTAGCATTATCCATCCCAAGATCGCTGGTAATAAAACATGTCCCTCCTTGACTGTGGAAATTTGTTTTTCTTTTAGTGGAACCGTATGGAAACACCCTGAAACTAGATACCAAAGCTTTGCTTCTACACTCAAATGTGAGGGCGCTAGTATCATTGTTCCCAGGGGTTGACCCCCCTGAAAAATTAGAAATAAAATTGAAAAATGAAACATTTGTTTGTGATTTGGAAACCCTGTGTGGGATCAATACCTACTATCTATGTCAACAAGAGGGACATATTAGAAGGAATTATCCTCTAATTAGAAATAAAAATAATAACAGCTCTGCTCTTAGTGGAAGAGATACAAATAATGCACCACCCCTGACAAGTGTTGTGGTGGCAGAAGAAAAGGAAAATAATGCAGAGGAGACAATTGATTGTAGTCTTACTCCAGAAGAATTAAAAGGAAATCCCCCCCCTCAAGCCCTAGTTCGAATGATGGGATAAACTGCAAAGCTCATGTGCAGTTGAGAATAGAGACAATAATGCAAGATCAAGGAAATAGTGAAACAACTCGAATTTCCAATCATCTGGAAACCCTAATGCAAGAAATTAATAACTCCCACCCGGGTGAAAGCTTAGATGTGGAGGGAAGGAGGAAAGAAACCAATATCAAATTGCCAAGGGACAATTTTTCACCTAGACCTAATGAGGAAAAAGAAGTCACAATTAATGGTAAAATGAATGCTCAATAGTTGGCTTTACTAAAAATTAAACAATCTAATAGACCAAAGGAGAATAAAGAGAAACCAGTAAAATAATTGTATACTTTCAATTCAAAATGCTTTAAAGAAGGAAATAATTTAAACCAATTTGGTGCTAATCAAGCTACTATTGGCACTCTAATAAACAAAATGGATGCCTTATCACATGTTAAAAGAATGGTAAATGAATTTGTAGGGCATAAACCTTGCCCCCAAAACCTTGATGGGGAAATGGGTGTGATACAACTTGGGGGGAATGAAGGGGGGCCAATAACATCTACTCCTCTCAACACTATATACTTGATGAATGGTAATGAGAGAGTAGGTGAAATGGAGGTTCCCTAGCAAGAGGTGGCCCCTCTTAGCATTTTTGATGGAGTGAAAAACTTTGATGGCTTGGCCTCTCAGTTCGACATGGAATTTGCATATGACATAGGTGATTTCTCTACTAAGGATACCACTGAAGGGGAGGAGGTCCCCATGGAGGTAATATTAAAGAAAACCTGAAAATATAGAAAGAAGAAGGTTCTAGGTAGCAACAAACATACTATGGGAAAATACCTCAATCAATTGACAAAAGAAAAGAGGAAAAAGAATAGTGGGATAATTCTAGTAGCCACTGCCAAGAGTATTGAAACAAAAAATAGACTCCCTAAATGCTTTGATAATTTCAAGAGCGATAAGGAGCCCCCCCCCTAAAGACCAAGCCTAATGAACCTCAACTGTATTTCTTAGAATGTGAGGGGATTAGAATGCTCAGATAGGAAACATGTTGTGAGGAGATTCTTAGCACAAAGGAAAGAAACATATTTTGTTCTCCTCCAAGAAGTTAAAGCCATTGGCTTTACCTTGGAAACCAATTTGAAAGTGATATGGAAAGAGGCCTCCCAGTTTTTCACCAAACATGAAAGGGGAAAAGGTAGGGCTGCTATCCTCCTGGAATATGAATGGGCACAAATTGTAACAGAATATGGGGCCTCCACTTTTAACCGGGCAGTGTGGGTCTTCATTAAATATAAAGAAACTTTCTTTGGCATATGCTCTGTGTATGTCCCCAATGATTACAAGGAAAAAATCCACCTGTTGAACTGGTTGTATAGTATGCAAGAAATCCCTTGGATCATTGGGGGGGACTTTAATTTTGTGGAAAGAAGAGAAGACAAGTGGGGTGGCTCTGACTAGGACTAAAAAGGTAATGACTAGAGGTTCTACTGGCTAAGAATGAAATCTAAATTGAAAATTGAAGATCCTATTGAGGGGAAAAAGAGGGATTGTGATGATATCTGGTATACATGGTGCAATGCATAGAAGGGGGGGTTCCATATACTGCAGACTTGATAGATTTTACATGAGAAAATCCTTCTTCTTGATGATCCTAGTGAAGGAAGGATGCAAGGTTGAGGTAACTCCTTACTCCCTATCAGATCACCACCCTATAAGGGAAAAATGTTTCCTTAAGGGGGGTTTGGAAAAAGTGTTTGGTAAAGGTGAGGGATTTTTCCTCAACACTAGCCCGCTGAAAGAGAAAGACTGCAAGAATGCCTTAGAGTCCTGTTGTACCTAAAACCAATTTTTTTGCTTCATTAAGGCATTTTGCTTAAAATGGTCTAAACCTTGTTAAAATGATGTCAAAAGTCAGTTTTTGGGCAATTCAAGTATGGGCTTTGAGTCAGTTTGACGTTAGGAAGATACTGGAAAAATTTGAAAAAAATGAAAATTAGGGTTTTTAGACCCCTATTTTTAGGTCAAAAAACCCTAAAAATTAAAACTTGTCAGAATTGACTGAAAATTGTTTTGTTTGGTTTATTTCACTTCACGATCATAATGGTGAAGTTAGATTCAGTCAAAAGTTAGTTTAAGTTTGGTGGGTAGTTTTCATTTTTTCAAGTGGAAAGTTGGGACCTCCAAGGTCATTAATGGCAGATGGCCAAATATCGGGTGTTGAAATCTAAGCTTAAAACACTCAAATGAAGGATCTATGGTGAGATAGGTGCAAAATGATGCTTCGTCTCAGAGGGGAATTTTCACTGGGATGAAAATCATCAAATTTTTGTAACTTTGGAGCAAAAGAGCCCCTAGAGGCTAGGGCACCCTAGATTTTAGAGGCCCAAATTTCATTTTTGAGGTTTGTCACTTCCAAGGAGACTTCTTCAAAATACTGCTAGCTTCGCGATGAGCTAGCCATCCAGCCTAAAAGATTTGTCTAGCACTTGATATAGGGGATTGAACGAGAAATGAGGGAGATGAAAAAATGACTAACACTAGAAGGAAAAGCGCGCCTCCTAGCCAGGGGCACCCATCTTTTTGAGGGACCATATGAAGGTTTTTGACCAAATGATACCTAGGATGTTTGTCTCAGACTTGATCAGGCTTCATAATTAATCTGTCAACAAGTTAATTTGAGTTGCTGAACTTCCACAATCAAGAGTCAAACAAAAGGTCTAATCATGGTCAAAATCTCAAGGAAATAGAAAAAGTGCCCATGGAGGTCAGGGGCGCCCAAGGTTTTGGAGCCTTAAATGTAGTCTTTCTGGTGATTTCGGGTATTCATCTTGTCTATGTTGCTTCTAGCTTTCCATTGCATACCTTAGTCAAGTCAGATAAGTTAGCAGTCTGCAATCGAGGATTAAGTGTAGATTCAACCAGTTGAGAAAATGGCTAAGTTTGGGAACAAAAGCACCCCTGAAGGCCAGGGGTGCCCTTTATTTTAACCCAATAGATGATGATTTTAGGAAAAGTGTTGTCCAAGAGATCTTGTGTAGAACAAAGCCAGCTCCGCAGGGAGCTTGTTAGACAATTCTAAAATTTTAACCAATGTTGGAGGATGAGAGATGAATGGAGGTCAAAATCACCTTTAAAATGATGAAAATTTGACTATCTGAAGCCAAAAGTATCCCTGGAGTCCAAGGGCACCATGAATTTTGAAGCCTCAGATCTCAGAATTATGGATTGCAACATCAAGGAGTTTCTTGTTAGTTTTGACCTTGCTCTTCAATGAAACTGTTAGCCAATTTGTTGGATACATCAGTTAATCAGAATCAGTGATCGAACATGGGCTTCGGTGAGTTTGTAAATTGAAAATTTCAAGAAAATTTCTAACTCTGGAAAGTGATGCCTAAAGTCAAAGTTTGACTTTTTGACTCAAGTATATGTAGCACCCTATAATGGTGGAGTTTGTGAACTGAACTTAAATATTATTTAATATTCAGTTATTTGACTTCAACTAAACTTAATTTTGCTTGCAAAAGGGCGATTTATTTTTGCATGTACAATTAATTAAATTTGGTCCAATCAGAAGGCTGCGCTCTATTTTGGGCAAATTTCTCAATCAGTTAATTAAGTTTTGGGGGGTCCAATTAGGAGGTGTCATACATTTTTGAGGTCCAATTAGGGTGGCACCTAGATTTAATGCAATCTGCAATGCCTTTAGGCTTAAATTAATTAATTTAAGTCATATTGGCATCCTCTATTCTCATAACATGTGCAACCAAACATGATTTTCTTGAGCAAATGAAGATCTGAAGGCACTTCGAGTAATATTTTTCAGTGTTTTTTGCAGTGCCAGGTCCAAATTGTTTAGAAGATACATTTTCCAGACATCATTTTTCGAGTGCATGTAGACTTCATCAATTCTAGTTCAAGCATAGGCAACTTTTTGAGGCAAAATAATAACTTCTATTTTCTATCTCAAATTCTTCTATTCTTGTCTTAGGTTTTCTCTTGCATGTCAAATTAAATGACAAAATTTTTAGAATTTGATCATTTGGGTTCACATATTTCAACGACAACAACAAAACCCATGTCTTAGATTTTTTTGAGAAAATTGTCTTGTTGCTTCCATCTCAGAAGTACTATGCTATTTTCTATAGATTCCTTTGCATGTGGGCCAAAAAATCACTTTTTAAAAAATTGTATCATCATGGTTGGCTTATAATTCCATTTCCTACAAAACCCATATGCTAGTTTTTCTTAGAAAAATTGGCCTAGGAAACCCTAAAACCCCTACAGTTCTTGACTGAAAAGCCTTTGCATGCCTTTCTAAAACTCATCTTTCCAAATTTTTGACCATTTGGGTTTGCTTAGAATTCAATTCTCTACAAAACCCACATTTTAGAAAAAATTTGGAAAAATTTCCCACAGTTGGCTATTTTTAGCCTCATCTAGAGCTTTTTTCACTTTTTTCTAAAAGTTGTCTGAACATACATGAATTTATAGTCAAAAATCCATATTTTGAAAATGAAATTCAACCCCATAGATTACAAGGCCAAATCGGTCTTGGTGCACGAAGTTTTGAAAACTTTCGATTCAGACTTGGGTCATGTCCATCCAGTGGTCAAACTGAGCACATTGGAAGGTACCAACAACACTATAGTCAAAAATCTTGAGCATTCCGGGTTGCTAGCAACAACGTCAATTCCTATCATGGTTTTTGATCTTGAGTTCATTATTGCATGAATAAAGCTTTACAAATCATCCACAAGACAAATCAGATCAGTCGATGGGAGAGTCATTTGTAGTATTAAGCCAAAGGATGTTGAGAAGCGTTTTGCTATTCCTTCTCACTCAGACAATTTTACCATAGTCATTGAGGCTTGTGATAAGATATGGCATGCGGATAAAGAGAGATATTAGAGAAAGGTTGCTCAGATATGGTTAAAAGTACATATTACCAACATGCCAAAGAAGGTTGGTCATGGGGAGTTCAAGGACGAAATTGCTATTTTGATAACTTTGCTCAACCGGGTTACAGGTAAGGAGGAAGCTAATATTTTTTGGCTGTCAATGTTCTATGTCATTGCTCGGATCACTGACAGTAAAGAACACTTTGACTGGGCCATGTTAATCAACGAGTTCCTTCACCAACAAATCATAAGATTCCTTAAGATCCACGAGTTTCACATGGTTTCTTTCCTGGTCTACTTAATTGCATTTCAAGGAAATTTTAAACATTTGAAGACCAATGGGACTCTTAGCGTTCAACATGTTCATGAATATTACTCTCAATTGAAGCTCTCAAAGGATGAACAAGACTTCAAAGCGGTGAATGATCACTTTCTCATGAAGACAGTCAGAGACCTCGATAATGAAATGCACATCAGGATTTCACTAGAGGCAAAATCAACAATGGAGAGTTGGGCAGATTGGTTCATTCAATTCCCTACTTTCACATATATTCAAGTGTATGGTTACACCAGAGAACCTCTGATACTACCAAGGTACCCATCAAATAAGGTCCCGTTCATGGAGTTTCTAAGACAAGCTACAAAGGTTCACTCTTTTCTTTGCAATCACCATAAGACAACATTCACCTTTCCTTTTGGATGGGGTATTTACAAATGCAAGACTGCCGCTGATTGCAAGTTAATGATGAATGAGTTAGAGAAAATCCACCTTAAGTATCTCATCGAGAGGCGTTCTTATGATCCTTCGGGTCATTATGTAGCTCGGTTGGAGTGAAGTAGTTCACACAGGCCAACACTTGAGGAATTTTGGGCTAACTGCGAAGATGAATTTGAAGTGCGCACCGACGTCATTATTGTAGACTTACTATTGCTCAACTTGCTGATTTCTTATCAGAGGATGTTGAGGGTTTTTTAGATGATGACATAGAGGTGTTACTTAGCACATTCGTCAAAGATCAAGTTGCTCGCCAGCCACTTCGTTAACCATATTGGTATGCCAGGGAGAGTACTTCAGGTGAGGACCTATCAAGAGCAGTTATCAAAACTAGCATGCACTTCTTGGAGAGCAAGAGAAGGTGGAGTGTAGTTCTAGTCACGTAGCCACCAGTAGGGTTTTCTTCACTACCTTCTACCTCAAGGTCAAGGCCTTGAGTTAAGGTTATCTTGAAGCCACTTGAAGATGTTAGAGTTAGTGTGAACACAAAGGGAAGAAATACAGGCAAGCGGAATCACAAGCAGGTTGAAAGGGTGCCTGAAGTTCTATTAGAGTAAGTTATATAGGCTAAAGTAGAGTCTTCACCTCCTGGTTCACTGTTTTCACCACAATCACCTCCCATTGCTATTGACTTAGATCTAAAATCACTAGTTCGAGAAGCCTCAACGCTAGTTGATCCCTTAGAGGTTGATACAGTAGAAATAGTCTCTCCTTGAGAAGATAACATTGTTCATTCGTGTTTCCTTGAGTGGTATTTGGGAAAAGAGAGGCGAGATCCTTCATATCAGCTTGATTTTTCTGAGTTTGGCGATCCTTATAAGGATAGATCAAACAAGAAAATCAAGAAGCAGGTGCACATAGAGAAAACTCTTGAAGCAAAGATTGTTGTTGAAGTTGCTATACCACCAGAGGGAAAGAGCCTAGATGAAGTTGAATTTGGTGATTTCACCTTCGTCAAAGCAAATTTTGGCAGGAGCACTCGGCAAATGAACATGAGCCTCTTGAAGGTTTTCACAAGTAATCTTGAAGAGTGTGTCATGAATGACGAAGAAGATAAAGCGCTTCTTAAGGTTGAAATCAAGCAACTCTGGCAATACATCTCTGATCTCATTCATGGAAACTCGAGTAGAGCATCTGGTCTTCCACACCTTCAAGGGACACCTGCAACACAAAAGAAGTTAGAGTGATTGGTCAATCGTGGCAAGCTGTTGGACAACTAGGTTGAAGATTTCATTGTTGTAGGCCAATACCTTCTCACAAAGTTATATAAGTGGAGGTATGATGCAAATGAGCTTCGTGAGAGGATCCAATAGCTTGAAATGACCATAGCAGTGGGCAAGCTGAAGGACATGATACTCATATCTCAGTTAGCAGTTGCATATGACGCCATTGTAGCAAAAGAAGATAAAAAGAAGATAAAAAGAAGATTTTCGCTTGGAGAGAACAACACCTCTTCAAAGTGGAAATGTATGAGATAATCTCTACAAGGATAGACACACTCAAAGAGGATGTTACCAAAGATCTCAAACTCATCAATGAGTTTATCACTTAGATCTTGTGCCATTATCTTTGTGAAGATGGTACCTATAGTGATCTTGATGCAGTACAGGCTGAGTTTGAGAAGCTTGTTCATGATAATCTTGATGGAGATCCTGTGGCGTCCGAGTTGGATCACTTCTTAGTGATGACAACTAGTTTCAACAAGGCAACTGAAGAGGTCATAGAATGTCAGAGGTTGATCAAAGATGGTGAGAGGGAGTAGAATAGGAAGGTTATCATTGTGGATAGTGTCAAAGTGCCAGAAGATGAGATGGTCAACCAGTTCCTGGATGAGGTGATAGCCCGTGATGGCTTGGAGTAGTCAGTCAGTAAGATCCTGCAGTTACTCCCAAGGATTGAGTCAGAAGCACCAGTTAAACTCGACATCAGTCTTGAGTTCTAATTGCTGATTTTATTCATGTTTATCTCATCCTTGAAGATATCTTTGGAGGAGGTCGGACTTTCAGTTAGGATCAGTTAACTGATGTTAGTTATTAGTTAACTTTCATTTCAATAAGGAATTGCATGTTGCACATGTCTAGTTAGTTTAGTCTTGTTCCGATTAACTAATGGTAGTTTTCCAATTAAATGTATAGTTTCCTTTATTTAGATTTAGCCATAAACTCTTGCATGCTTGTAAGACTCATGTTGAATTAGGGTGATTTTAGGGTTACCTACACCTTTGATGTCTATAAATAAGAGCACCATTGCTCATTTATAATTAACTTTTTCTCATGATAGCATACATGCTAAGTCACCTTGCCTGTAGTATTGCTATTCAATATTTATTCATGAAATTGTATGGTGATAATAAATACCTGAGCTACCTTGCATGAATGCTATTATTATGGTATCTATTCACCTTATATTAAATATAATTGCTATTTTGATCATTTATTGCATGCATGTCTCATCTATACAATTTTTTGTCCCAATTATTATTTTATGTTGTGATTAATAGGATTTGTTTCATATCTACACCTCGGATAGGTGTTGTCATCTCCTTGGGAATTTAGAAGTGAAGCTTATAGTGTGTTGTCGTAATTAATAATCTTTGTTTCATATCTACACCTTGGATAGGTGTTGTCACCTCCTTGGGAATTTAGGAGTAGATATTATTGTTTGATGGTGTTGCCAATAACCTTTCTTTCAACCTACACCTCAGATAGGTGTCATCACATCATTGGAAAGCCTGACTTAAATATTATTGTATAACCAATTCCACACTCCTAAGTCGTCATGCTCTGTTTCTTGTGGAAATAGGATAGTATAGCGTTTAGCCTAGTTGTAGTTAAAGATTTGCAAAACAGAGAAAATCCTTAGCTGCAATCTATTTGGTTTCTTAGCCTTGTGCCTCTACCAGCTGAGTAAAAGAGATAGGAATTAGATTACTTTACTTTTTCACGCATTTCAGCAAAAGAGGGAGCTTCCCCTCCTAATTTGAAGAGCAATCATTACACAATGTGCATAGTTGTTGGTTGCCAATACACACTCCAGAGGTGCAAATTGTAATGCCAACAGTTTTCTAGCACCCATTGTGGGGTATGAGGTAATAAAAATTCAAGAAAGCTTAAACGATTTATGTCACAGGAATGACCATTTGTCATCCTACTGCTCTAGTTCAAGAACCAAGACTCACTCCGACCATCATACAACCAAATTTTGTGTTCATTGAAGTAGAGAAATCATATATCATCAGTAGCCTACAAATTTTTATCTTTGAAAATCATACATCAACTACTCAGTGGAGGAACACAACTACTACTCTAGACAAAGAAGAAGAAAGAGCGGATCTTGCAACTGATAGACCATTTTTTCCACCACCAGCATGGGAATAAAGCATCCTAGTGTACCAAGCATACATGAGAAGGAGACACAATCCCCTCTTTCAAGAAGAGTCAATCTTTGAAGAGGTTCCTAAGCATTTCCTAGAAGGACCAGAAGAAGAATCTCCAGTCCCAGCTGAAGCAATGGGCGATAACAACAACAATGAAAACAACGGTCGAAATAGAAGGAACTTGAGACATCCAACCCCACTGCCTTGGGGTGACAACATCAGACCATTGGCCTTAGTTGGAAACCATGAACTACCTAAGGGATCCCAAAAGCATTTTCCTCGATTCCACGATGATGGATCTTGACATCCTGATGAACACATATCAACATTAACAATGGCTTGTTCCATTTTGCATGTTTCACATGAAGACATCGCTGTCCGTCTCTTTGTTGAGACTCTAAAGAATAACATTGCAGATTGGTTCAACCATCTTGAACCGAGAATTATCACAAGCTGGGTAGTCATGAGTGAAATATTCTTGGTGCGATTCAAGCCCACCAAGGACAACCACCAGTTATTTGCACAAATCTCAAATTTAAAGATGAAGGCACATGAACCGATGAGGGAGTTCGTAGCAAGGTTTAACTGCCTTGTCACACATCTTTCCCATAATTTGAATCCATCTAATGAGATTTTGATGAGTACCTTCATCAACACACTTATGTTAGAAATAGCCTTTTTCTTGAAGGTTGGCCAAGGAGTAGATCTACATCTTACACAAGAAGAAGCTATCAAGCTTGAAGATAATATGATCATGACATGAAATATGAAGAATGATTCAATTAGACCGCTTGTACAAGCATCTACTGATCCACTACTATAGAAGGTATCCAATGAGGTGACTATCCTCAAAAGACAGTCACCCACTCAAGGGTAGCAAGAGCTGCCTACACCACCACCATATCAACCTTAGCAGCCACACTAGCCAAAGAGGAATAACTTCCAGCCATTCAACAATTACAAGCCAAGGTTTCCGCAAGGACAATCAAGATTGGTTGATATTGAGAAGGCTACAGTCTATTGCACTTTCCGTGATTCTGATGCACACACTGGAGCCACATGTCCGAAAAATCAAAGGATGAATCAGCTCACGGGATTCGCTAATGTTGCTCCAAGCACAAGCTTTGTACCTTCACCAACTACAAATGTTGTCTCACCACAGACGAGAAACTTTGATGGCGACTTTGCAACGAGGTACTTCGATAGAGAACCTGTTAATGAACTAGAGGAAGAAGAATACTTCTAATTCTCTCTTGCAGTTAGTCATGAGAACATCTCATCGCCTATGTTCACACGTGTGCAACACTTCAAAGCACAGAAAGAAGAAGAGGAAAAGTGGAATACAAATGAAAAGGGAAAGGAGGTTTCTTCCACTTCCAATCCTAAATCTTCACAAGAGAACACCATGCCAGTTGCTCAAGATCCATCTTTAGCAAATTTTGACATCATGTCTTCCATGATGAAGACGAAGGTGCAAATTTCACAGTTGGAGTATCTTCATGATCACCTAGAGTAGTTGGAGAGAATCCTCAAGGTTGTAAAGAAGAAGGTTGCAATCTAGCCTACACTACTAGAGTCATCAATGCCAGCAGAAGACAAACCAAAACCATTCTATATATCTTTGTATATAGGAGGTTTTAAACTCAACAATTGTATCATAGATAGTGGAGCCTTGGAAAACATTATGCCTTTGTAGATCATGAATTCTTTGGGAATTTCATGCACTAAAACTCATGACAGGTGTTATTCACTTGAGTCAAAGCTGGTGCTGTTGGTTGGCCAATTGAAGGATGCATAAGTAAGGCTAGCGTCTTGTCCTGAAAAGAAAATCATGATGACTATCTTGGTAGCTGTCATTCCAACCAGTTATGGGATGTTGCTTAGTAGGAGTTTCTTCAAAGACCTCAGAGGCAAAATTCAATTGGATTGTTTTTTCATGACAATCCCATTAAAGAAAGGTAGTCTCAAGCTGGAACCAGAGGCCAAGTCAAGGTTTATGGTGGTGAAGTCCCAGGACCCCTAGGCACAAGTGTTATATCAAGACACGGGTCCAAAAACATATGCTATGATGTTTAAAGTAACTAAAGATAGTCAAAAGTTTGAACTTTCCACATTTACATCATATGAAGAATCAAAAGTGTGGACGATGCATTTTGATGGTAGTTGTTCAACATCAGGTTCAAGAGTAGGAGTTGTCATCACTTCTCTCGAAGGTCGTCTATATCTGTTTGCATACTGATTGTAATTCAAATGCACCAATAATACCATGGAATACAAGGTGCTTTTATTGGGTCTCAAGAATGCAAAGGATATGGGGATCAAGTTGCTTAGAGTCAAAGGAGATGTAGAGTTGATCATCAAGTAGATCAAAGACTAGTTCTAGGTCATAAATACTCACCTTCAATCCTACAGATAGAGGGTGTGGAATGCCATCGATAGGTTTGAGGTGTTCAACATCATATACATTCCATGATCTGATAATAGAAGAGTTGATGCCCCCGCAATGTCAACTACTCTGTTCATGCCACATTCTGACTTTCGTCATAGTACATTTGCTATTGAACTGATCTACAGACCAGCTGTTCTAGAAATGTAGACAATTGACAAGTCTTTGATGATGATGATGACATTCCAAAATTTCTCTTCATGGGAGACAAGTACAAAGAGTTTTTCTTTGAAGGAAGTTCTACTCCTTTTAAGCAATCACTCGCTAAAGACTCTAAAGCTATAGATTTTGGGATCATACAACTGAAAGGAAATCTAATTCCCAAGGTTTTGGTGTCTTTAGAGAATATTTTTGACCGGTATGATCGATACATCCAAGATTAGAAGATGTCAAGTGTTAATACTTCTATTGAGCATTACCAAGTTAACATTGGCACTGAAGACAAACCTCAACTTGTTAATTTAGGCAAGTGTTGTACTCCAAAAGAAGCTGAGAAGTCTACCTCCTTGTTCAAACAGTACAAGGATGTATTTGCTTGGTCTTATGAAGACTTGAAGGTCTTCACACCGGTAGAATTGTCACATACAATTCCTTTGAAGTCTGATGTCAAGCCTTTCAAGCAAAAGAAAAGACATTATAATCCATGAATCCAAGATACTATCTACGTGAAGATTCAGAAGATGGTGGACTCGAAGATAATTTTTCCAATTCATCACTCCACATGGGTGTCTAACATAGTTCCTGTGTGCAAAAAGAATGGTGAGATCAAACTTTGCGTGGATTTCAGGAATTTGAACCAATCATCCTTAAAGGACTATTATCCCTTACCAATCATGGAACATACCTTGCATACAGTCATCGGTTGGGAGATGTTACCACTTCTTGATGGTTTCTATAGATACAATCAGATTGTAGTGGTAGAGGAGGATCAAATCAAGATAGCTTTCACAATGCCATGGGGAATGTTTGCTTATGAGAGGATGCCTTTTGGCCTTATCAACATTGGTACGAATTTTCAGAGGGCCATGGATTTGGCTTTTGGGGATCTCAGGAACAAGATATTAGTCATCTACCTTGATGAATTAACTGTTTTCTTAGATAAACGGGAAGACCACTTTTCAAATCTTGTGAAAGTGTTCGAGAGATGTAGGTATCATAAGATCTCATTGAATCCAAAGAAGACCATCTTTGCGGTGACAAAGGGCAAGCTACTTGGCCACATTGTTTCCAAAGAGGGGACTAGAATTGACCCAAATCGAGTGGAGTCAATAAAAAACCTATCTCTTCCAAACAACAAAACATAGGTGCACTCCTTTTTTGGTAAAGTCAACTTTATCAGAAGATTTGTACTAGATTTTTCAGAGTTGACGAAGGAGATCTCAGCCATGGTGAAAAAGACATCCACTTTCATATGGACAAAATTAGGAAAAAAAGTCTTTATCAAGATCAAAGAAGCTATTGCTAACACATTATTGTTGGTTCAACCTGACTTTAAGAAGGATTTTATCCTCTATTGTTATGTGTCGAAATACACACTATTTGCTATATTGACTCAGAAGCTCAGTGAAGAAGGGGAATCTCCAATTGCTTTTATGAGTGCCAATTTGAGGGATAGCGAATCATGCTATTCTCAAATTGAGAAGAATGCGTATGCTGTCATCATAGCTGTCAAGGATTTCAGGTTTTATATCTTGAATTCACATACAACAGTGTTTGTCACCGATCTAGCAGTAAAAAGTGTGTTGACTCAATAGGAGATGGGCACGAAAAGAGGAAACTAGATTGAAAAAGTTCAAGAGTATGATCTGGAGATCAATCCGTCCAAGCTCATTTGCGGGCAAGGTCTTTTTTGATATTTGGCAGAAGATGGAGATTTAAAGCGCCAAAGCAATGGTGAAATTGAACCTGAATCAGAAATAGAAGGGGACCTTCCTTTGGTCCTATTTGTTGAGTCTACGGAGGAATGGTACACAACCTTGTGGTATTATTCAACATATGGAGAATGTCCATGTCACATGGAAAAATAGTAGAAAAGAACATTGAAGGTGAAAGAAAAGAACTTCGTGCTTATAAATAGCATTCTGTACAAGCGTGGCCTTGACAAAACTTTCCTACTATGCGTTGGAAGGAACCAACAATAGAGATTGTTGGAAGCTTTTCATAGTCAAGCATGTGGTGGACACTTTTCATCGAGGGTCACTGCATTTAAGATCCTGTGAGCATAGTTCTATTGGCCAACTATGTTTTGCGATGCATATGAATGGGTGTACAGGTGTCAAATGTGTTAGCAGTTTGCTAGCAAAGTCAAGTTGGCATCTCTTTCGCTCAGGCTAGTGATTATCGATGCTCCATTTCAGCAATGGGGTATGGATTTTGTAGGTCCTATCAACCCACGTTCCAATAAAGGGTATGTCTATGTCCTTACAACCACAAATTATTTTACAAAATGGGTTGAGGCAGTTCCTACCAAACGAGCTACTTTCAAAGTTGTCTGTGACTTTTTAAAAGAGAATATCATTTCACGCTTTGGGGTGTCTCGTAAAATTGTGACTGATTATGCGACATGTTTCTCATTAGAGGAGCTATTGGAGTTTTGTTTTGATCATGACATCATGTTGTCACACAAATTAGATTATTACCCTCAAGGTAATGGACAAGCCAAGTCGTAAAAAAAGAACATAGTCACAATCGTGTGTAAGCTGGTTGACTCAAATCAACAAGCTTGGCACAAAAATTTATATGATGCTCTTTGGGCATATAGAATCACTCCCAAAAGAGCCATTGGCACCTCACCTTTTACACTTTTGTATGGTAGAAAAGCAGTTCTTCCCATCAGACTGGAGCTGTCTACCTTACATCTGGCATCTATAGTGGAGGATGAAGAATATAAAGATTCAATGGAGAAGTGGATGTTGCACTTGATGAAGCTTGAAGAGGAAAGGGTGGAGGTCGTTGATAGAATCACTCAACATCAAGAGCGAGTGAAGAAGATTTTTGACAAGAAGGCTTGTCAGAGAGACTTTGAAATTGAAGTTCAGGTCCTACTATGGGAAAAAAGGCATGAGCCTAAAGGAATGCATGGAAAATTTGATTCCTTGTGGCTAGGGCCCTTTCAGATCCATGAATCCACAGGAGAGAACACATACATTCTCTTGCATCAGGATGGAAGGCTCCTCTCGCTGCCATACAACGAGCAATATCTCAAACACTTCAACCCTTCGAGGGAGGAGTGAACTTTTATAAATAATTTATTTTATGCTTTATCATTATGTCATTACATGTTTCCCCGTTTAGTGAAGTTATGTCGTGTTTTAGGTGATTCTTAGGTAGTCTTGTTTGTAGGTGATTAGGAAAAGTTCAATTATTAGGTGATTAGGGAAAGTCTTGACTCCATATGCCCAACTGATAAATCACATTGGTTTACAAAAAAACATAGAGAATCTCAGTTCTCCTATGTTGTAAGTATTCGACATGGTCACCAGACGGAGCCTAATGTTGTACCCAAACCAATTTTTTTGCTTCATTAAGGCATTTTGCTTCAAATGGTCTAAACCTTGTTAAAATGATGTTAGAAGTCAGTTTTTGGGCAATTCAAGTATGGTCTTTGAGTCAGTTTGATGTTAGGAAGATACTGACAAAATTTGAAAAATTTGAAAATTAGGGTTTTAAGACCCTTGTTTTTAGGTCAAAAACCCTAAAAATTGAAACTTGTTAGAATTGACTAAAAATTGTTTCGATTAGTTTATTTCACTTCACGATCACAATGGTGAAGTCATATTTAGTTAAAAGTCAGTTTAAGTCTGGTGGGTAGTTTTCGCTTTTTCAAGTGGAAAGTTAGGACCTCTAAGGTCGTCAATGGCAGATGGCCAGATATTGGGTGTTGAAATCTAAGCTTAAAACACTCAAATGAAGAATCTATGGCGAGATAGGTGCAAAATGATGCTTTGTTTCGGAGGGGAATTTTTGTTGGGATGAAAATCATCAAATTTTTCTAACTTTGGAGCAAAAGAGACCCTGGAGGCCAGGGGCGCCCTAGATTTCAGAGGCCCAGATTTCATTTTTGAGGTTTGTCACTTCCAAGGAGACTTCGCTAGAATACTATCAGCTTCATGTTGAGCCTACTAGCCAGCCTGAAAGATCTATCTAGCACCTGATACAAGACATTGAATGAGAAATGAGGGAGATGAAAAAATGACACATTGGAAGGAAAAGCCTGCCTCCTAGCCAGGGGCACCCATCTTTTTGAGGGACCAGATGAAGGTTTCTGACCAAATGATACCCAAGATGTTTGTCTTAGACTTGATCAGGATTCGCAACGAACCCGTCAATGGGTTAATTTGAGTTGTTGAACTCTCAGAATCAGGTTTCAAACATAAGGTCTAATCATGGTCAAAATCTCAAGGAAACAACAAAAGTGCCCCTAGAGACCAGGGGCACCCAAGGTTTTGGAGCCTTAAATGCAATTTTTCTAGTGATCTCAGGTATTCATCTTGTCCATGTTGCTTCTAGCTTTCTGTTGCATACCTCAGTCGAGTCATAGGATAAGTCAATAGTCTGCAGCCGGGGATTAAGTGTAGATTCAACCAGTTGAAAAAATGGCTGTCTGGGAACAAAAGTGCCCCTCAAGGCCAGGGATGCCCTTGATTTTAACCAACAGATGATGATTTTAGGAAAAGTGTTGTCTAAGAGCTCTTGTGCAGAACAGAGCCAGCTTCACAGTGAGCCTGTTAGAAAGTTATGAAGTTTTTCCGAGTGCTGGAGGATGAGAGATGAAGGGAGGTCAAAATCACCCTCAAAATAATGAAAATTTGACTGTCTGAAGCAAAAAGTGCCCCTAGAGGCTAGGGGTGCCCTGAATTTTGAAGCCTAAGATCTCATAATTATGGGTTGCAGCCTCAAGGAGTTTCTTGTTAGTTTTGATCCTGCTCTTCAATGAAACTCTTAGCTAGTCTTATGGATACATCAATCAATCAAAATTAGTGATCGAACATAGGCTCCGGTGAGTTTGTAAATTAAAATTTTCAAGAAAATTTCTACTCTAGAAAGTGATGCCTAAAGTCAAAGTTTGAATTTTTGACTCAAGTACATGTAGCACCCTATAATGGTGGAGTTTGTGAACTAAACTTAAATATTATTTAATATTCAGTTAGTTGACTTCAACTGAACTTAATTTTGCTTGCAAAAGGGAAATTTATTTTTGCATGTACAATTAACTGAATTTGGTCCAATTAGAAGGTAGCACTCTATTTAGGTCGAATTTCTCAATTAGTTAACTAAGTTTTTGGGGGTCCAATCAGGAGGTGTCGTACATTTTTGAGGTCCAATCAGGCTGGCGCCTAGATTTAATGCAATTTGTGATGCCTTTAGACTTAAATTAATTTATTTGTCATATTGGCATCCTCTATTCTCATAACAAGTGCAAGCAAACATGAATTTCTTAAGCAAACAAAGATCTGTAGGCATTTTGAGTAATATTTTTCAATGTTCTTTGTAGTGCCAAGTCCAGATTGTTCAGAAGATACATTTTCCAGACCTCATTTTTTGAGTGCATGCAAACTTCATCGAATCCATTTCAAGCATAGGCAACTTTTTGAGGTAGAATAGTAACTTCTATTTTCTATCTCAAATTATTCTATTCTTGTCTTAGGTTTTCTCTCACATGTCAAAGTAAACAACACAATTTTCAGAATCTGATCATTTGGGTTTACATATTTCAGCGACAACAACAAAACCCATTTCTTAGATTTTTTTGAGAAAATTGCCCCATTGCTTCCATCTTGGAAGCACTATGCTTTTTTCCGAAGATTCCTTTGCATGTGGGCCAAAAAATAACGTTTTCAAAAATTGAATCATCTAGGTTGGCTTAGAATTCCATTGCCTACAAAATCCATATGCTAGTTTTTCTCCGAAAAAATTGCCCCAGGAAACCCTAAAACCCCTACAGTTCACGACTGAAAAGCCTTTGCATTCCTTGCTAAAACTTATCTTTTCGAATTTCTAACCATCTAGGTTTTCCTAGAATTCAATTCTCTACAAAACCCATGTTTAAAAAAAAATCCAATTTTTTTCCCACAACTAGCTATTTTTAGCCTCATCCAAAGCTTTTTTTCAGCTTTTTCTAAAAGTTGTCTGAACATACCCAACTTTACACTACAAAATCTAGATTTTCAAAATGCAATTCAATCCCATAGATTACAAGGCCAAATCGGTCTTGGTGCACGACTTTTTGAAAACTTTTAGTTTAAACTTGGGTCATGTCTATCCATTGGTCAAACTGAGCACGTTGGAAGGTAACAACATCACTACAATAAAAAATCTTGAGTGTTCCAGCTTGCTAGCAGCAGCGTCTATTCCAATCACAATTTTTGATCTCGAGTTCATTATTGCATGCATAAAGCTTTATAACTCATCCACAAGACAAATCAGACCAGTCAATGGGAAAGTCATTTGTAGTCTTAAGCCGAGGGAT
The DNA here is from genome assembly GCA_007258455.2 of Sequoia sempervirens. Classification (NCBI taxonomy): domain Eukaryota; kingdom Viridiplantae; phylum Streptophyta; class Pinopsida; order Cupressales; family Cupressaceae; genus Sequoia; species Sequoia sempervirens. The sequence goes on from VDFB02267948.1 coordinate 39,726, forward strand.
GTTGAGAAGTGTTTTTCTATTCCTCCTCGCTCTAACAATTTTACCATAGTCATTGAGTCTTGTGATAAGACATGGTATGAGGACAAAGAGAGATCTCAGAGAAAGGTTGCTAAGAGATGGTTAAAAATACATGAGACCAACATGCCAAAGAAGGTTGGTCATGGGGTGTTCAAGGATGAAAGTGCTATTTTGATAACTTTGCTCAACCGAGTTACAGGTTAGGAGGAAGCTAATATTTTCTGACTTTGGATGTTCTATGTCATTTCTTAGATCATCAACGGTAAAGAACACTTTGACTAGGCCATGTTAATCAGTGAGTGCCTTCACCAGCAAATCACATGATTCCTTAAGATTCATGAGTTTCACATGGTTTCTTTCCTGGTCTACTTAATTGCATTTCAAGGCAATTTTAGACATTTGAAGACTAATGGGACTCTTGGCGTTCAACATGTTTATGAATATTACTCTTAATTGGATTTCTCAAAGGCTGAACAAGATTTAAAAGTGATGAATGATCACTTTCTCATGGAGACAGTCAGAGACCTCGATAATGAAATGCACATCAGGATTTCACCAAAGGAAAAATCAGCAATGGAGAGTTGGGTGGTTTGGTTCTTTCAATTCCCTACTCTCACATATATTCGAGTGTATGGTTACACTAGAGAACCTCTGATGCTATCGAAGTACCTATAAAAAAGGTCTTGTTCATGATGGAGTTTCTAAGACAAGATCAAGAGGTTCACCCTTTTCTTCGCAATCGCCATAAGACAACATTCACCTTTCCTTTTGGATGGGGTATTTACAATTTCAAGACTGTCGCTGATTGCAAGTTAATGATGAACGAGTTAGAGAAACTCCACCTCAAGTATCTCATCGAGAGACGTTCTTATGATCCTTTGGGTCATTATGTAGCTCGGTTGGAGTGAAGTAATTCACATAGGCCAACACTTGAGGTCTTTTGGGCCAACTGTGAAGATGAATTTGAAGTGCGCCAACGTCATTATTGTAGACTTACTATTGCTTAGCTTGTTGATTTCTTATCAGAGGATGTTGAGGGTTTTTCAGATGATGACGAAGAGGTGTTATTTAGCACATCTTTCAAAGATCAAGTTTCTCTCCAGCCACTTTGCCAAGTAGATTGGTACACTAGGGATAATACTTCAATTGAGGACCTATCAAGAGTAGTTATAAAAAATAGCATGCACTTCTTGGAGAGAAAGTGAAGGTGGAGAACAGTTCCAATCATGGAGCCACCAGTAGGGTTTTCTTCACTACCTTCTACCTCAAGGTCAAGGCCTCAAGTTAAGGTTATCTTGAAGCTGCCTAAAGGTGTTAGAGTTAGTGGGAACACAAAGGGAAGAAATACAGGCAAGCAAAAGTAGAAGCAGGTTGAAAGGGCACCTAAAGTTCTAGTAGAGTCAATTATACAGGCTAAAGTAGAGTCTTCACCTCTTGGTTCACCATTTTCACCATAGTCACCTCCCATTGATATTGACTCAAATCCAGAATCACCAGTTTGGGAAGCCTCAATGCGAGTTGATCCCTCAGAGGTTGATACAACAACAACAGTCTATCCTCAAGAAGATAACATTGTTTATTCATGTTGGCTCGAGAGGTCTTTGGTAAAGAGAGAGGTGAGAGCCTTCATATCAGCTTGATTTGTTTGAGTTTGGCGATCCTTATTAGGAGAGATCAAACAATAAAATCAAGAAGCAGATCATGCACATAGAGAAAACTCCTGAAGTAGAGATTATCGTTGAAGTTGTTATACCACCAGAGGGAAAGAGCCTAGATGAAGTTGAAGTTGGTGATTTTACCTTTGTCAAAGCTAATCTTGGCAAGAGCACTCGACAAGCGGACATGAGCCTCTTTAAGGTTTTTGCAAGTAATCTTGAAGAGCGTGTCATGAAGGACGAAGAAGATAAAGTGCTTCTTAAGGATAAAATCAAGCATCTCCGGTAGTACATCTTTGATCTCATTCATAGAAACTTGAGAAGAGCACTTGGTCTTCCACACCTTTAAGGGACACCTGTAGAACAACATAAGTTGGATCAATTAGTCAATCGTGGCAAGCTCTTGGACAACTAGGTTGAAGATTTCATTATTGCAAGTTGATACCTTCTCACAAAGTTATATCAATTGAGGTATGATACACATGAGCTTCGTCAGGGGATCCAACAACTTGAAATGACCATAGTAGTGGGAAAGCCGAAGGACTTGATACTCATATCTCAGTTAGTAGTTGCATACAACGCCATTGTAGTAGAAGAAGATAAAAAGAAGATTTTCGCTTGGAGAGAACAACACCTCTTCAAAGTGGAAACGTATGAGAGAATCTCTACAAGGGTGGAATCACTTAAAGAGGATGTTACCAGAGCTCTCAAACTCATTAGTGAGTTTATCACTGACATCCTGTGCCATTATCTTTGTGAAGATGGTACCTACCGTGATCTTGATGCAGTACAGGACAAGTTTGAGAAGCTTGTTCATGATAATCTTGATGGAGATCCTATGGCATCCAAGTTGGATCACTTCTTAGTGATGACAACTAGTTTCAACAAGGCAACTAAATAGGTCAGAGAATGTCACAGGCTGATCAAAGATGGCCATGAGAGGGAGTTGAACATGCAGGTTATCATCGTGGATAGCGTCAAAGTGCCAGAAGATGAGATGGTTGACTAGTTCCTGGATGAGGTGATAGCTCGTGATGGCTTGGAGTAGTCAATCAGTTAGATGCTACAATTATTCTCGAGGATAGAGTCAAAAGCAACATTTAAACTCAACGTCAGTCTTGAGTTCTAATTGTTGATTTTATGCATGTTTATCTCATCCTCGAAGATATCTTTGGAGGAGGTCAAACTTTCAGTTAGGATCAGTTAACTGATGTTAGTTATCAGCTAACTTTCATTTTAATAAGGACTTGCATGTTTCACATGTCCAGTTAGTTTAGTCTTGTTTCGATTAACTAATGATAGTTTTCCAATTAACTGTATAGTTTCCTTTATTTAGATTTAGCAATAAACTCTTACATTCTTTCAAGACTCATGTTGAATTAGGGTGATTTTAGGGTTACCTACACCTTTGATGTCTATAAATAAGAGCACCATTTCTCATTTGATCATTTATTGCATGCATGTCTCGTCTATACAATTTTATGTCCCAGTTATTATTTCATGTTGTGATTAATAGGCTTTGTTTCATATCTACACCTCAGATGGGTGTTGTCATCTCCTTGGGAATTTAGAAGTGAAGCTTATCGTGTGTCATTGTAATTAATAATCTTTGTTTCATATCTACACCTCAAATAGGTGTCATCACCTCCTTGGGAATTTAAAAGTAGAGATTATTGTCTGATGTTGTTGCCAAGAACCTTTTTTTCAACCTATGCCTTAGATAGGTGTCGTCACCTCCTTGGAAATCCTGACTTAAAGATTATAGTATAACCAATTCCCCGCTCCTAAGTCCTCATGCTTTGTTTCTTGAGTAAATAGGATAGTTTAGCTTTTAGCCTAGTTTTAGTTAAAGATCTGCAAAACCAGAGAAAATCCTTAGCTCCAATGTGTTTGGTTTCTTAACCTTGTGCCTCTACTAGTTGAGTAAAAATTATAGGAATTAGATTACTTTACTTTTTCATCATTATCAACAAAAGAGGGAACTTCCCCTCATAATTTGAAGAGTAGTCATTACACACTGTGCATAACTGTTCGTTTCCAATACACACTCTAGAGGTGCGGATTGTAACACCAACAAGTCCCTTAGGCTAATCAATAAATGGATGTACCGAAGCTTGTCTCCTATAGAAAGATGGGAAATAAATGTAAAAGGACGAAGAATCTTGTTTCAAACCATTGGCAAGAAAAGAGCCAAAGATAGAAGAAGGAAGGTGACTCTCTTGCAAGATGAGTTTCCCCAATCTTAAATTGAACTTTAGGAAATCCCTACAAATGATAATCTAACCAATGGTTAGTGATGGAAAAAATGGTCTAAGGAGACTGCAGGCCACCTATATCAATGGCCTAAGGGTTAGGGCCAAAATGAATTGGTTGGAAAATGGTGATGAGGCTTTTAAATTCTTCTCTAGGTTCATCAAGGAGAAATAGGTAAGGGAACAAATTGACCAGGTTTGGGATGATGGCTCTTCCCTAGTTAACCAAGAGGATATAAGGAGGCAATTCTTCCAATTTTACAAGAATCTCTTTACCTCAGAAGAAGGTAGTGAGGCTAGTTGCAAGGCCAAGGAATTTATTAAGTGAATTATTCCTAGAAGAATCAATGAGGATGTGGCAACATAACTTGGAAAAGAGATTACTAAGGATGAAATAAGGTAAGGCATTCTTTCATTAAACAATGATAAATCACTAGGGGCAGATGGCCTCCCAACTAAGTTTTATAAGACCTTCATAGAGTGGACATGTGATGACCTTTACTTAGTTTACAATGAAGCCATTGATAGAGGTTCCATGGGTAGAAGTATTAATAAAGGAATCATTAAATTGATTCCAAAGGAGGGGGATATATCCTTAGTTAAAAACTAGATACCTATCACTCTCCTTAATGTGTCTTATAAGATTTTAGAAAAATTGTTAGCAGGAAGACTGGTAGATGTCAAGTACCCTCCATTATAAACTCTACCCAATTTAGGGGAGATATCTTGGAGAATATCATCACTAGCTGCCAGGAAGAAATGGAATTAGAAAAACAGACAAAGCAAGAAGTTGCAATGCTTCTCCTTTGATTTTGAAAATGCATATGATAGAATTGAATGGGATTTTTTTTTTATGATATTGGAGGCTTTTGGATTTCCCAACTCCTTTTGCCACATGTTCAAAACCATCTTTCAAGATGCTGCAACACAGGTTGATGTAAATGGAATTCTCACTGAAGAGTTCTCTCTTGAGAGGTCAATAAGACAACGGTGTCCCCTTGCCCCTGCACTCTTTGTTATTGTTTTTGATGCATTGCACTGTCTTAAGGGATAACTCCACATCTCCAAGAGTCAAGGGCATCACCTTGCCTGATAATAATGAACTTATCCACCTACAGTTTGTTGATGACACCTCAATCCTTTTGAGGTTAGAGGAAGAAAACATGGAAAACCTCGTGGGGAAGATAGATATTTTCTGCCTTGCTTCTGGGACAAAATTTTCCCTTGCTAAATCTTGCTTGCTAGGTTGGAAAGATGCCCCACCAGATTGGTTGGGGAGATTTGACCTCCAATGGGAGGGGTCCTTGGAAGCTGGTGAGGTATTTAGGCATTCCCTTTGCAATTGATCCAAATTTAAAATAAATGTGGCTTTGGATAAGGGACAATATTGAAAGAAAGATTGCAAAATGGAATAGAAAGTTCCTCTCCTTGGCTAGTAGACTACAGGTGTGTCAAAAAATTCTATCTTCATACAACATATACTTTTCCTCTGTCTGGTTCTTTAGCTCTTATCAGATTAATGACATCCAAAAAAGGATAAGGAAGTTTTTATGGTCAGATGGGAAAGGAAAAAGGAAGAGAGATTATGTTAAATTGGTGCACCATTGCTAAGACAAGAGGGGGTTTGGGTCTGAAAGGCTTGAGACTACAAGGGATTTCCCTGACATCTAAATGGGTGATTGGTGCCCTGAAAGGGGGGGAACCATGCAAGATACTCATTTGAAAAAACATTCTAATTGTTGTTCCCAAACAAGAAAAGTCATGGAAACTTCTGCTATTCAGTGATATCCTTAGTAGTGAGCGACCTATGACACCTATCGGCTCTAATGTTTTTAGGACCATATGGAAGGCATGGGAAGTGGTGAAAAAGAACCTAACCGATTTTCACTTCATCAAGAGTGATAACATGACCATCTTGGCCAATAGGTCAATTTGATGGAATCTAAAACGTAAAGATAAGCCCCTTGCCTTAATCCAAGGCTGTTCAGCCAAGTGTTGAGTTCAAAAGGGAATCCAATGCTTTAATGAGATTATGAAAGATGGTAAACTAAAAGATTAGAATGATTTGAGCTTAGAATTCAATATCCCACAAAGTAATTGGAGGACATATACTATCCTAAGAGAAGCTTGCAACCATTTTTAATTTCCTGTAGAAACCAAACCTAACAATATGCAACTCAAGGAATTTCAATGGCGAGATGGAAACGCTTTAATGAAGACAAATGCAAAAGAAATATATTGCATGCTAATAGAACAAATAGAAATAACAAAATTTACTACTAAAATATGGGGAATGAACCTGAATAAAAATCAATGGCAAAAATATTTCAAAAAAACTAGTGTAAAGAAATTGAGGCTAAGAAAGCATGTTTTAGATGGTTTTTAATACTAAAAAGATTATCTTTTAAAATCAAGCACAATGATATTGATGTTTGTAACCTTTGCAAGGTACCTGAAACAATTAAGCACATATTTTTTGATTGCATCTTTGTTAAGGAAATCTAGAACCTGTTTTGTAATGAATAAAATATATGGGGAAATAATGAACCTATGCCTGATAAAATACTATTTGATTGTGATAATAAAATGAAAAAGGATACTGTTTTATTTTGGCATTGCCTCTCCACTGAAATTCTATGGGCCATTTGGAAAACACAGAATGAAGACAGGTTTCAGGAGCAAAGGAGGTTGCTTACTGAGTCTTGTAAGAGACTCTCTCTATATACAATGTTGCTATGCAGGTGTATATTATAGTGGACCTGTCAAAAGAGAAGTTCTAGTGATTCCTAGAGAATAGAGCAGTAAACATTGGCATTCAAGAAGAGAGGTATGGCTACACTTGGAAAGAAGGCCACACAGGCGTGTAGACATCTTCCTGAGAGCACTAGAAGCAATCCAAAATGACCTAGAGGAGGGCCCAAAGAGTAGAACATAAAAGGTACAAAATAATAGAGCTATGGTAGGACACTCTGAAGTTGAGCAGGAAGCATCAGAAGCACTGATGAACCTAAAGTTTGCAAAAAAGGATAGAGTATACAGGGGTGGAAGTAGATCAGTATGATCTTTGTAGAAAGCTACAGTATGGGTCAAAATTGCATGACATTTTGTATATATGATATATATCTTGGACCAATTATTGTAAATTATATACCTGTTGTATGACAGTTAGGAGGTTTGGCTATAGTTTTTTGTAAAGATGTTGTAATTTTGTATAGCACTGATATCTAATATAGCATAGAATGATGTAAACGAGGGCTACTAATGCCCATATACAAGGTTGTGGATATACAGTAACACCTGAATGTAAGCGAGCTATATGTTGTTTTCTCTATATATAACACAAAAAGAAGTACAAATATATCTTTAATAGGATGCATGCAACTAGGTGAGGGAGGAAGCCCAAGATGTGACCAATTTCTACGTTTAGTGATATTTTGTTATTTTTCTCCATTTCTTAAATTATAGTTAATAACTTTGAAGTATAAAATAGTCTCCCAAATCCAAGTGTGTAATTATGTTCATTATATTTGACATTCTTCGAGCACACTACATTATGTCTAAATAAACATGATATTGATCAAATTACAAACAATTGTCTCAAAATAGATAATTTGTGCAATGGAAAGTACCAAAACAATTAATATATTTTCATACACCAAATCAGCAGTCTATTCTAGTGTATAAAAGTGATTACCAATAAGGGTATCAAAATTTTCATCCCAATATTCATCAGCCTTGCATCCTAACTACTGCACCAGTATATTGAAAGTGTCATAATCTTGAAATTGTTGCTTGGTAAGTACAACCAAAACTTCAATCACTCCAATGGCCATAAAAATGTTCCTTAGTTTGTGCTATACCATCCATCATTGAGATATATAAGCTAAGGTCCAATAATTTACTTCTGATCAAAACTTATAACACAAAAAAAATTGCTCTTTTCTGCATTGAGCAAGAATAAAATTTGAACTATCTACTTTAAAAAAGTTTTAATTTACTCAATATTATTTCTTAATAGAATTTTAATTATAAAATAAAAATTCAACAAGAACAAGAAGCACAAGAATGCATGCAGCTATTTATGATTTGAACAATTTAAATGTTACAACCTCACTTTGATATCAGTGACATTCGTAGCACCAATGCCCTGTAGTTGCATTTTGAATCACTCCTACTCTTTTGTATGCTAAATAAAGACAAACATATTAGGAAAATAATTTAAAACAAATTTTTCCTCTCAGAAAATACAAGAAGACAAGATAATCTCAAAATGTTATCATACTCTGAAAAATGCAGTAATGTAATTTCTAAATTGTTTGTTTCTTTCTATGAATCATTATACATTCATTCAAGATGGCATAAAAAACTTTGAATGCAAATCTTGATGGCATAAAATGTTCATATTTTAGATTTGTCAACTTTGAAATCATGAAACTAGGGTTAGGGCTTTTCACATGAATATATACTTATGGCAAAGTGCAGATTTGAATTTCTAAAGATGACTGCATAAACAGTAATACTGCAGATAATAGTCTGAATTTGTTCTTTTAAAAGTAGTTATTAATCCAACAGACCTTACATTGGCGCTATGTTGACAAATCTTATACAGAAATCTGATAATGATGATTGCGTTAACAGGAGTTAATGACTAGGGTTTGGCGCTAGATCATTACTCCTGCATGGCACCCAATTTTCCTAGGGCCTGACCTCCGCTATGATAGATCTGGAACTGCTGTCCACTTGGATCTACGAAACAACTTGTCCCAAACCTCCTAGTGTGCAGGGAAATCTTCAGAACAGCGAGTCTGTGACAGCCCTAAATCATGGCATGGTATTCCTTCTGATCACTGTTTTGGTATTGCACCACTCTTTTAAGTGCTGCTGATAGTGTGAGGAAGCTTCAGAATTCCCACCCAACTTCGGTCGGTGACAGTCAAGGCTTGGAAAGAACTCTACCTGCATACAAACTTCCCTGCAGCGATCTGGATCTGCTGACGAAGTGCCCAACAGGTGAACTTGAGGCCAGCTGCCAAGCAGACTTGTCTATTTTCTACAGTCCAACAATGGCGCCCCACTTGATTAGACACCTTTTATTTCATTGCTGGGCCGACCTCCCAAAAAGGGGCATGACATCTTGTAAACTAAAACTACAAATTTATGACTGCCCATTAAGTAAAGCATTCAAGTATAATACATTAGATTATATACAATGCAAGCAAGATTAATTTAAATTGTTGTATAATATTTTATTAGCTACATTGTGAACCAGATGCTCTATTTTCTTTTATGCTTTGTTTTCTTGTCTTCCTGCTTTGTTTTACTGTTCTGCTGCCCTATTTTAAGCCCTTTCTTACATTATTAGTACAAGATGGCATAAATATCTTTGAATGCAATCTTCAAACTCTTAAAACATAATAATAACAAAAATATAACTTTAAATCATAATTTGTCATTTAAGCAGATTATAAATAAAAATATTACCTCAATAAATTGTCCATGTCAATATAAAAATATCCCACAATTTCCTCACTTCATTTCCTAGACTTTGCCCTAAAGTTAGGCAACACTTTTACCCATGAGTACATCCCTTATAACCTTGGTCCTATTGAGTGACTTAGCAAGTGGACCTGTTCTAACCAGTGAAATTTCATGATAACAATATAAATAGCCACAAATTATGTAAATTGGGAAATTAGTAACGTATTACTGAAAAGGCACTGCTTTCTAAACCAAAAGTAAAAACCGCAGAAAATACCATTGTCCCTTGAACATAAATTTTCATTCTAGGATTAAGGAATATAACTTCCAAGAAGCCGTGGAGAGAATAATCAAGAAGCACCCAGGTAACATTTTAAACAAAAATACACAATGCACATATAAGAAGTGAGTAAATACATTTAGTGTAATGTTTAAAAATATATAAAAAAAAGTAATCCATTGCAACTAGAAAAACACAATACACATTTTAGAAAGTACAGAGTAAATCTATTTAGTGACATGTTTAAAAAGATAAAGAGCCTGGAATTGCAATCACAAAAGCAGCAGATCAGAATGAAAATTCACAGTTGTATGTTGACATTAAAATGTATTCATGCAATGCAAAGATATCGATATCTTTTGTATGTGAACTTCAATTTGTTAGTTTGAAGTTGACAAACAACATGCAGAATTTGTCTAATAATTACATTGATGGAGCAGAAGAAACAGAAATAGTAGCCCAACATATGTGAGAAAGGAGTACTTTGGAGCAAAGCTTTAGTTTTCAACGACAATACTACTAAGGCAAAGAAATCTGATTAGCTTTTAGCTCTTAAACCAATCCAATAATTCGTGTACAGAATTCCAGGCCATTAAATAGGTTTTATCCTCTACGCTAATCCCCTCACTGGGACCTTTCATTTACTTATTTTCTCTTATTTTTCTTTGTCTTGATCTAGATGACTATCTCAAACTATTTTCACATTTGTTTCTATTTTCACATTTGTTTTTCATTAGATAAATGTTTTTATGGAATTATGAACTAGAAGAAGATTTTGAAAGAGCCCCAAAACTTTGTACAACAGAAGAAAAAAGGAACAACCACATAAGACTAGAAAACAAAAACAAGAACAAAGAACCTAGCAAATAAACCAAAGAGACCACAAAGAAACAGCAGCCCAAACCCGATCATAAAGGTTTGAAACCAAACCTAGCCAATGGCTTATGGTGAGGAGTAGAGTCCTGGTCCTCAAGTGCCAACCTCGAAGAGGAAGAGGAACCGAATTCAACCACCTGAAACTTAATCACAGCTTCGGGCTATTACTGTCCTTTTGTGCATATCCACTATGTCAGCAACCTTTCTTTTGTTCGTTGTATTATGTTGCTCTTTAACAACTTTCTGATCATCTTTCCCAACCATGGTGGTACCATTTTTTTGAAAATGGTGTTCTTTGGCACCTTGATAGGAATAGGAGAAGAGCCCAGTCTATGGCAATAGATGGAAACTTTCAATGTAGACTTTTAGTGTATTTTTTGCTCCCAAGTACCATATTTAGAACAAAGTTTTATAACCTTTGGTAGCTCTTTATTAATTACAACACACACATCGAATCTAGCAAAGACCAAGTGTTTCATGGATTTTGTGACATCAGCAATGGATAAAAACTGACCAAAAGAGTTCGCAACACCTTGAAAAACTTGTTCATGCTAAAACTTGTTTTTTCGCATTTGTTACCAAAGTTTTCAATCATTTCCTCTGGATAAAAAAATGATGGTGATCCCTTTAATCATTTTTCTTTTGGGCATTCTCACAATTACATTTATGTAATTTCTTGTCATACCTACATTAGTATCTACATTAATTGAATGACCAGTTTACATGAAAATGTCATCGACTTCTAACAATGATTTTGAATATATAGCCTAAAATTTAATATCTTTTTGGTTTCAGAATGTTTTGGAATATTCAAAAGAATTGTTTTTAAATTATGTTCTAAGAATAAATCAAATGTTAGTTAGTATGAGTTTTCCACAGTTCATGAAGTTACAAAAAGTAAGTTTTTAGATTCAACTGTGTTTGTTTTTCTTTCAAACAGACAGTTGAATCCATAAACTTACTTTTTGTAAAATTAAATGTTAAGGATAAACACATGACAACCTTGAAGAATCCAAAAAGTGCACTATCATGCTTACAACTTTTAATTACTATTTAACTAGATCAAGAAAAAAATTGTATATAATATTAAGAGATTTTAGAATTAAAGTTTTGAATATAAGATGAATTAGAAAACAACTTTTTAAATTCATACAAAATTCCAATTAATTAGCGTACAAATAAATATTTACTTTTGAGCACCAAACACCTCCTACAGTTCTTGAAAATCAGGAAAAATAAAGAGTGGTTTCCTCTCGCATCTTGTTCTTACTCAAAACAAGGAAACTCAGTCACTGGCATTTTTATCACATTCATAAAGTGAAAATAAGCATGTAAGATTTCTTTCTGTGCAATGTTGCATTCTGTAATTTGATATTTTTACTCTACATTTTTTAATTCACATTTTAATTTGACTATCATCAGTTGATAGATATTCTAGTTATAACCTGTAGAAAGAAAGGAAGATAGGATGAATTTTGATTTGCACAACGAATCTGAAGAAGAAGCACCTTAGAAATCATCATAGAGTACTCACCAATCAATGAACATACCATCTGAAGCAATTTTTTAAGCTTTAGAGATAATGACACTGGAACATAGATTTATACCTACAGTTTAGACTAAGATGAAAAATGTGCCTCTGCTTCAAGTTTGTTATGCAGATCAAAATGCATCCATTCTCCTTCCTTTCTACAAATTATAACTTGAATATCTCTACTAATGACAGTCAAATTAAAATGTGAATTAAAGAATTAAAGGAAAAACATTAAATGACAAAATCTTACTTGCTTATTCTCATTGTATGAATATGATAAAAATACTACTGACCAAGCTTCCTTGCTTTGAGTAAGAACCAATACATCCGTTCGAATTTGCATCGATCCTATCTGCAAATGTATGGTAAAAAATTATCAACCTTCGATCTTCTGTGCAAGACCTTAAGCCTAAGTCAGACTTGGAAGTAACATTACAGTTAAGATGTCTCTACTAAAAAAAAAGTGCTATTTCTATATAAAATTAAGCCAACAAATCCTAATGTTGAATGTGAGTACAAGTTGTTCAATGATTCCAATTCTACACACTTTGGCACAGAAAAATATAACTCAATTTCTCGTTACTACTCTTGGCTGGGAATATAATATTTGTATCTTAGCACTATCTTGTCTGTTTTTTTTAATATCATAGTTCAGTGATTTTAAAAGAATAGGAAACTTATTTCTGCATCCAAGGCATATGCATGGGGTGTAATATTAGCAATTGATTGGTTTTTTGATTGAAACAATAGAGATTGATTTGAGTGTACAAACCAACACAGCTCGCATGTAGAGAAACTATGCTAATAGGGTAGCTGTAGCAAAAAAATGTTGTATATGAATGTAATGAAAATAGAGAGGTATGAAATAAGAAAGAAGCCAACAATATTAAAAATTAGAATAATAGAGTTAAGTGAGAAAGGCAATACAACTACCAGTTTGTTTTTTTTTTATTTCTTTATGTAAATATAGCTATAAAGCTATAACAACACCAGTATCATTTGCAGGAATTCTTAACAGTCTTGTGCTACCATGCAATATTAAAAGAAAATCCAATAATTGAGCAACAAATTTCCATGAATCTACACATTCCAAATCATCAACTAGCACATTGCACGACACAGTATTTGAGAACCCTTGTTGTATCATGAATGTTAACTATAAGTAATAGGTTAATGACCACTTATCACATCACAATTAAGCTCCTTATTGACACCTGACATAAGCAGCTATTATTTGACTGTTGACACATAAAGTCATTTCCAGAAAGAAATTGCTCGCATGCATGTTTTCCAACTAAGAAAACATCTCTGACCACTTATTGAACAAGAAGGTAAATCGTCTCTTTTGTTCACAGGGAGACAATTAAAAAATTAAATATGATGAAACAACCAGACAGTTGGAATTCCTAGAAAGCAAGGCAACAACAATCATGAAATATGCAATTTTCCAATTAATCATTGCATAATCATTAGGAAGCCCCGGGTTCATAGATGGACTAGACCCAATCTAAAATACAATAGCAAATACAGTTCGTAGTGCAAACACACACGTCTAATAAAACCCCACGCTGATGCAGCTCTGGAAGGCAATCTTCTGAGTTGGGCATAAAATTTGTGAAACATTTGATGGTGAAAAGACTGCATGTATAGTTATAAGAAAAAATTGTACCAAGTGATAATGGAAACAACAAACATCGTTCCAAAAATTAATGGAAACTTGTCGATTTTACTTGCAGATGTAAAAAACAATAATTTTTTGTACTTATTCTTACATATGGAAACATTTCGTTTGGAAGATGTAGTTTCAGATTGGAAGTTCACACACTCAACATTAGGCAACGCCCAGATTTGTTAATGGACAGAGATTTTTTTTTTTTTTTTTTTGGTAATCTATAAAGATGAAATGATTTACAGTTTTAGGCTAAAATCGTCATCAATAAAATTGTCTTGGTCTATTTATAAGGTTTTCTTATGACTATATATGATTGAATGTTTAGAACAAACTAGGATCGTGAATGTATAGTACCCTTCATGTAGGTAAATAATGGTAAGTTTACAATTGAGTTTCCAATGTTTGATTTATATTCATATTATATAATAGGGATACAAAAATATTATACTCAAATTAATAGATTTAAGGAAAATTGGAATGTGAGTATCAAATTTTATGATATTTTTTGGAGAATACAATTGTTGCATGATAAATATTTTTCATTATGGTAAAATGATTTGTGAAATTTCTTCATAAAAATGTAGAAGAATCTAGGATACATGTTTACGGTTCAACCTTTTTAATCACTTCAACTATGTTATATTATGCATTTTGAGGTATAAGCTAAGAAATTTTCTATGCAAACTAATATAACATTTATAATTTATCAAGAGGATGAGTATATGAGATTTGTGTAGGTTTTCAAGTGTGAGGATTTAGGGATGTTATCAAGATTACATAAATGTAACTTACCTAAGTTGATAATGCCACCATTTATAAAATATTTTTTCTTAATGTATAAGGAATATGAGTTATTGAGTATAGGTTTTGTGTTCTATAAATAGTTTAAGATGTGCGTTTGATTTTAAAAAATGTTGTGAGGTATCTAAGAATACGAAATTATTGCAAGTTACTTTCAATGGATGATAAGTGTACATAATGTTATAAAGGTATATTAAATTTTTAATTATTGAATTAGAACTATGAATCATATATGTGAATTTTACATGGTTAAGTGACCTAACCTATCATTTTAGTTAGGTGTGGTAAGAATTAGATTAGTTGATATTATTGAATTGATTGGTTTTTAAGATGTATTATTTTAAGGTAAAAATAATAGGGGTGGAGTACTATGCATCCATTATACAAACCAATGACCTTTTTTAATAAAGAAGACCAAACTTATCTTTTAGGTAAACATGAAAAGCTTTACAATCAAAAATATCAACATCAAACACCTCCCTAGAATCTATTTGCAAGTAGGATTTTAATTAGGTTTATGTTCCTATTCCACTTGAGTGAGTGGCTACCAACAAATAAATTTCTAGGGAAATTAGACCCTAGAAATGGTTGTGTGCCCACTACTACAATACATGAAGCATATATTAGAAACCAAATATATATATATATATATACACAATACACCACAATCCTATCTAAAAGTGGGTATTTATGAAATTTGGTGGAGGGAGATTTGTGTAGGTTTTCAAGTGTGAGGTTAGGGATGTTATCAAGATTGGATAAATGTAACTTACATAAAATGTTAAATAAATAATTCTCTCAACTTAAAACAAAAAGAAAATACTCAATTAAACTTAAAAGTATATCTTTAAAGTGAATTTGAATTATGAAAAAAATCATTATGTACTCAAAAGAAATCCCAATTTGATTTTCTTGAATCCTCAAGGATTTAGGCTAAATTTTGAGGTCAAACTCAAGAAATTTATTTATAAATATACTCTTGATCAATAGTGGCCTCAGTACACTTCCAATAGGAAAGTGTAGTCTATAACAAGTGACTCATGACTCAGATAGTCTTGATGGGTCTAAGTATTTGGCCAAAGCATGTGTGTATCATATATGGATATATACATATCTTGTTTGGATACATTCTTATCCTAGATGGATGCAAGAGTTATTTTCTTGTATGGATGGATGTTTGTCCTACATGGATGAATAGTTATCTCATATGAATGGATGCCTATTGATGATTTTCCACCAAGTCTCATACTTCAATTAATTTTTTATCATTTTAACTAGGGTGGTGTCCAAGGCTATTTGCAATATGACATAAAAAAATAGTATATATTATAAAGCTATGTAATACATTGTTCTTAACATTAACATAGATTCACAAATAAGCACATTATATATCATGAACAAAATCAACGATATAAATAACATGGAGCATATGAAACAAATTGAACATAATAAATATGTAGGTTATGAAATATATGAACACAAACTATGCATAGATTAACTCAATGAAAAATGTAAATACTTATCTCTACCATGCAATTTCAAATCTTTGGTTGATTGCCCAACTCAATAGAGGTTTGAATTTATTTTACTCACAACATGGAATCGTACTTTTGATAAAAAAATTGATAAAGAGACTTTCTATAACTTATGTTTAAAAAAATATCAGATATCAAAAATTCAAAACTATCTTTTCTTAATAATAGAAAGATATATATAAACTATGACCTGTTTCCTAGATTATGGCATCATAGTGACATACCTTGATTCCATTAAGATTTTTTTACATGAATTTCATAAATTGAAGATTGAGTTACATTAAATGAAAAATAGTTTAACAATTTGAAGATAACTATCATAAAATGAGAGGTTTAAATTTCAAAGAACTAGTGGTTTGGTGGCATTTGTAACTTCAAGGAACATGGGAGACATCTATCTCTAGAATTTACTTCACAAATACCCAATTTTCAATAGTGTTGGAAGCACTTTGAATATTCTAGAGCTATAAATATGCGACACTCCAAAATTCCTTTCTTCCTTGTACACATCCTATTTTTGCAAAAATACATATTTTGACGTGCATTAATATTAATATTAAGATCATCATTAATCATAAAAAGAGTAACAATTAATATGCATACATTAATATTTCATTAACATTGCAACACAATTATCATATAATATTGTTAAATTAGGTATGATAAGGCTATATGGAGGTGGTAAATGGTTAAAAGTGAATAGTTTGGCTCTAATAAAAGGATAAATTTCCATATCTATCACTCCCTCATACCTATGGTTAAGTAGGCCCCCCT
>VDFB02267949.1:0-44085 GCA_007258455.2 Sequoia sempervirens
TGTTGGTAAAACTATAAATATATGTACAAGAAATTCATATAGACATACAATATTACATGTCAGTAATATAAAAATACATGTACAAGAAAATCATATATACATAGAACAAAGCCATAATATAATCAGTCCTCCCCACTAGGATGGAAGAGTCAACAACCCTTTGATTGTTGAGTATATGGAGATGCAAGTGATGGCTATTGTTTTCAAACCTGTTGACTTGACCTTCTCTTTAAATTTTTTGGAGGTCCACCTAATACAATTAAAATAATACACATTAATATACAATGTAATAATTATACAATGACAAATAAGGGAATAATCACTTATTGTCAGCTAATAATCAGTCTCAATTAATAGTTGCCTCTCTTCATCCGTCTAAGGGGAAAATGTACAATTTGGAGTTGTGACCCCATGTGACAAGCATTAAAAATAGACTATAGATGAATATCATTCAAATTTACACTAATAGACATGGGATAAAACAAGAAATAAAATATGAAATTCACTAATTTGGATCATACCTTTGTCAATGACATCAAAGACAAAATTGTCACAACAACGTCCACCTCCATTATGCCTTGAATATTAGGAGTCTAGATTGATTTCATCAATTGAAAATAGAACAACATTATTTTACCAAAATCTACCTAACATTATTTACAAAAATAATGAATAAAAATAGTTAAGCTTACCTTAGTGAAAGTTGTATGACCACTCCCACTAACAGAACCTGATGTCAAAGGTCCAACATCCACTTGTTCATCATCCAATATGAATTTTAAGATTACCATTCATATAAGGAAAAAAAATTACATGTACATATTTACTATTTCTTCACTAATTACATACATGTGGACTGAACATGGCCACATAATCGGGAGTTGAAGGGATGATAGATTTAGGATGAACACTCTGACCCTAAAATTTTATTACAATCAATTTACATTAATTTTCAATTATGATAGATGCATATATACTTAATCTTAGATTTCAAAAGAAAATATCTTATGAAATTCCTTATCATTAGTGCTTACGAAGAATGTTGAATTCAAAGTTGAAACCTCTTGAGAGAAAAATATGTCTTCTTTGATTACAACTATTGCATGTTTTTCAAACAATCATTTGAATGAAGAATATAAATTGTTGGATTCATCACTATCCCTTCTAGCACAACTTATTTCTTCTTGCTCAATGAAAATATCTAGATCTTCATCATGTTCTATGAATGATTGGGAGACTATCCTCATTAGAAAACAAATGATATGCACTCTCTTGAAAAAAAGTTACCATTAGTGGCTTCTCCCATGGATATTCCTCTTAACATTTTCTTTTTTTCAAATCATGCCCTTTCAAAACCACTTGATTTCAAAAACATATACCATAGTTGGATGTATTTACTTTTCCAACACAAACTATTCTATCTTAAATATATTGTATCATAGGGTAGCCATCAAGCTCATCTCGAAGATATTGAAGGTTACCCAAAAATAATTTGGGACCTACCAGGAGTTGCATCATGTGATAAATCTTTGGAAAATTTTGAGAATCATGATTACTTGTCTCATGGAAAGAGCAAAAAATATTTGTGTTATCATTTTAATGTTACCTTTGAAACTATTGAGTTGAAACTATCTTTTCATTTTAGTGATATCGATTGTTGTGCCCAATCAATTTTTTTGCTTCATTAAGGCATTTTGAAAAGAGTGGTAAAAGTCTTGTAGAAATTGTCGAAAAAAGGTAAAAAAAATGGAAATTTGCATGTCACGCATGTTGGTAAAAAACTCAAAATTTTCAAAATCTAACGATCTGGGTCTCTTCAGAGTGAAATTATCTACAAAACCCAGATCTCAGTTTTTTGGCCCTACTTTTTAAGAAAGTTTTTATTTTTAGAAAGCTTTTAAAAATAAACTTTTTCTGGGTTTCTTCTCAAATGGATACTTGCAAAATTTTCTAAAAATAGAATTTCTGTTTCCAAGGCTCAAACTGATTTTGATTGGTTTAAAATACTTCCTGATCAAGCTGGTACAATTAGAATCGTCAAAAGATCAATATTTCTCTAGTGGGTCTATTCTGCTTTTTCAAAAGCTAAAACATGAGCTCTGAGGTTATTAATGGAGGATGGTCAACTGCCAGATGTCAGATTCAAGGTCTCAAACACTACATAGATCAAGAAACGACGAAAGATGCTGAAGAAATGAAGAATGAAGGAGGGTAATATGAAAATCTTGAAGATGATGAAAATTTGTCTAACACTGGAGATGCTAGGTGGCCCTGTCCAGTCAAGACGCCTACCTATCTTTGCCTTAACATATTTTTTAGTCTCCGATATGAGGTGAATGCAACAACAACAAGTGTGAAGTGGTGAATGCGAAGAGCAAAGAGAGTTGAAAAAATAAAAATAAAAACTAACTCTGGCAAGTAAAGGCGCCCAACATTTCAAGGGCTCAGATGCTGGAGTTAGGGTTTGTCCATTCAAAATATCTTTCTTACAATTCTTTTGGCTTCGTAGTAAATCTACCAGCCAGGTCATTGGATCAATCAAATAGCCGAAATCTTGGATTGAACAAAGAAGTTTTATTAGAGAAGAAAATTGAAAATCATGAAAAACCTTAAAAAAAATCTAAGTCTAGTGATCATGGGCACTCCAACTAGCCAGGGGCGCCTAGGGTTTTGGAAAGCTTAATTCAGTTTCTATGGTTTGCAAGATCAACCATCTTTTTCAGAATTCCTTAAGCTTTCCAGTGGATATCTCAGCCAGACCATCAGATTCATTAGTTGTCAATTTTTTTGGATTGAATGGAGAATAGATCACGGGGAACAAAAACGGTCAAATTTGAAAGATGAAACTCAGAAAAATGGCTAACTTTGGAGGAGTTGGGCGCCCCACCTAGCCAACGACACCCAAGATTTTGAGAGCTCAGAAGGTATTTTTAGAAGTTGCAGTCTCTAGAACATTCTTCTCAGATTTGATCAAGCTTCATGACAAGTCCATCAGTTAGTTCAGAGGATTCATCGGACATTCAAAATGGAGGATCAAAGAGATGCATTTTATCAAGCAAAAAATTTGAAAATATCAGGAAAATGGCTATGGGATGCTTGGGTGCCCTAGCTGGCCAGGGGCGCCCAAGCTTTTGAGCCCCAAAAATCACTTTTCAGGATTCACAGCCTCCAGGAGATCTTTCTCAGAATTCTTCTGGCTATCCAATGAATTAGTCAGCTAGTTCAATGGATCTGTCAAACATCCGGAAATGAAGATCAAACTAAGGTCAAAAAATACAAAAAGTTGAAAATCTTGAAAAATATTCTAACTCTGAAGAGGAAAAGTGCCCCAGCTAGTTAGGGACGCCCATGGTTCAATGCCTTACAATTTTTTTCAAGTTTTATCATTCATCATTCAAAACAATGTCTACATTCAATGTTTTTGTTTCCGAATTGACTTCAAAGTTTTAAAGCTTGGAGAATAAAGCGCTTTTTCGTCACCAACTCTATTTAAGAAGGCTTTGGCATTCATTCTTCACATTTTGCAGGTTCACCTTCAGAGGAAGAAATCAGTTTCTGCTTTTCAAGATTTAGAGGCTCAAATGAGGTGCTTTTTCAGTTTTCTTCATGGATTCGGGATTGGGATGCACATAGGCACGCTTTTCCATGATCCAATCATCTAGGGCATCACATTTCAAAAATAGGTGGTTAACTTTTCAGTTTTCATCAATCTAGGTTCATCTGCTTTTTGTTTCTCTTGAAGATTGGAATATTTTATATTTCCAAAAATTTGCTTTTTTAGGAAGCCCTTAGCTTTTTCATAATCTAATGAACTGGGTCTCTTCGATATGTGATTGTCTGCAAAACCCAAACCTCGACTTTTTCCAACAATCCGCTTTTTGGAGAAAAATCAACACCTTTTTGGGGTAACGAAGATCTCCAAGAATAGAACTAAAAAACAACAATTAACTTGATGCCTTTTTTGAGTTTTCTTGCTATTCTTGTCTCACGCTTATCTATTTTTTCAGAAAGAGGAAAAATCAAGTTGTAATAGTTGGAACTTTCCCTATTTTTTTCTTTCAATAGGTTGTTAGTTAGTTGTAATATTTTAGTTTTAGAAATAAATCTTGCAAGTTAGCAAGTCTTGTTGTAAAAGCAAAGAGATTTTAGGGTTCCCTACTCCTTGCTTGTGTATAAATAAGGGCAGCCTTGCCCATTTTTCTTTAACCATTATTGTGATAACAAATTGCTGAGCCTAATTTTTCCTACAAGTTGTTATTTAGCGTCTATTCACTTAGTGTAAGAGCAAGCTTGCATGCCTGCCTTTTGTTGCAAGTTAATATTCAATTCATGTATAATTTGTGTTAAGTGTATTTTGGTTTGATCGATAAACTGTAAGTATGTTATTGCTACAAACTTGCTGTCCCAGAAGTGTAATCGTTATCATAAATTTGAGAAAGGAAATCTTATGCTTACTTTGCTTTGATCTAATGTCTCAGATTTTGTTTTATGTGTTTTGCTTATATAATCTTTATTTTAGCTTGCATCTAAAAGTACAATGAGTCTTCGAGTGTGCATTGGAAGAGAGTTTATGTGTTGAATCATTCCTCGTTTACTTCTAACTCTCAAGCTCTAAGTTTACTTGAGTTGCTAGAAGCATCTTTAGAGTAGGCCTAGTTGTAGTTGAAGTTCTAAAAAGAGAAAACCCTAGCTATGACACAAAGAGTTTTATAACCTTGTGCTCTTAGATGAGAACAAAAAGATTGGCACTACTTTAGTTTACTTTCTTTAAGCATCATCAACAAAGAGGGACCTTCCCCTCCTAATTTGAAGAGCAGTTTATCTGTGCATAGTTGTTTGTTTCCAATCCGCATTCCAAAGGTGCGATTTGAAATGCCAACAATTTTCTAGCACCCACTGTGGGGCACGAGGCATAAAAATTCAAGAAAGCTTACGCTTTATGACACGGGAATGACCATCTGGCATCCTACTGCTCCTGTCAAGAAGACCCTGTGATCCGACCAGAAGCAATGGGTGATAACAACAATAATGCTGGCAATAATCAGACATGTCCACCCCCATTACCTTGGGGTAACCACATTGGACCTTTGGCTTTGTGAGAAAATCATGAGTTACCTAAGGGATCAAGAAAGCACTTCCCTCGGTTTCTCGACAACGAGACTCAACACCCAGATGAACATTTTTTTGTGTTCACAACGGCTTGCGTCGCTTGCATGTGGCACATGAAAACATCACAGTGCGTCTCTTTGTAGAGAATCTTGTGGGAAATGCTACCGACTGGTTCAATCACCTGAAGCTGAGCATTATTACAAGCTGGGCAACTATGAGCGAGAAATTTTTGGCAAGATTCAAGCCCGCTGAAGATAGTCATTTGTTGTTTTCTCGACTTGCAAATTCAAAGATGGAGCACAACGAGCCCATGAGGCAGTTTGTAGTAAGATTTAATTGTCTTGTTACACGACATTCTTCTACACATAATTTGTCACCAAAGATTCTGATGAGCTACTTCATAAATGCTCTTCCATCAAAGATAACCTTCTTCTTGAAGACGACGAAAGAAACATAATTGACAGATGCACAAGAACATGCCATTGAGTTGGAGGATAATATGATCACCTCCGACAAGATGAAGAAGGATTCAATCGGGCCTCTAGTTTAGAGTTCTGCAAATTCACCGCTATAGAAGGTAGCCAATGAGATGCTTGCACTACCACCACCACAATACCAACCTCAACAACTATACCAGCCAAAAATAAATAATTTTCAGCCTTACAACAATTATAGGCCACACTTGCCAACACCTCCACCAAAACAAACAGCTGAAATTGCACAAAATGCAATATTTTGTTCTTTCCATGAGACTGACGCACATACTGGATCTACATGTCTTGAGAATTTAAGAATGAATTAGATCATGGGATATGTTGATGTGCACCTAGTTCAGGTTTTGTCTCTTCACCAAGTTTGAATGTTGTATTACCACATACAGACAACTTTGATGGCGACTCTGCTACGGGATACTTTGAACCCGTTATTGAAGAAGAAGAACTTCACCACTACTCTCTTGCAGTAAATCACAGAAGACATTCAATGCCTATGTTTCCACATGCTCAACACTTGAAAGAACAAAAGGAAGAAGAAGAGAGGTAGAAAGCTAAAGAAAGAGTTAAGGAAGCGATTGCTCAAGACCCATCTTTAGCAAATTTTGACATTGTAAACTCCATGATGAAGACCAAGGTTAATATTTCACAGTTGGAGTATCTTCGTGATCATCCTGAGCAGCTGGACAAAATAATACATGTAAAGAAAGAAGTTTCAATTCAACCTACATTGCTCGAGTCATCTGTTCCAATGGAAGAAAAGCCTAAACCCTTCTATATATCTCTCTATATAGGAGGATTCAAACTGAACAATTGCATCATAGATTCAGGAGCCTCAGACAACATCATGCCTCTACAAGTGATGAATGCATTGGGAATTTCGTGCACTAAGACACAAGACAAGTGTTCTTCACTTGAGTCTAAGTCGGTGTCATTGGCTGGACAATTGAAGGACACTCAAGTAAGGTTGGCGACTTGTGTGGAGAAAAAGATAATGCTGACCATCCTAGTGGCTGACATTCCAGCCAGCTATGGGATGTTATTGAGCTGGAGCTTCTACAAAGATCTTAGTGGTGAGATTCAGTTAGATTGGTTGTTCGCAACCATTCCTGTAAAGGAGGGAAAAATCAAGATAAAACCTGAGCCCAAATCCCGATTCATAGTGGTGAAATCCCCAAACCCCCTAGCTCAAATTCTATATCAAGAAACAAGTCTTGGTAATTATGTGACGTTGACAAAGATAGAAATTGAAGACCAAAACATTGCTTGTCCTGAAAAGAGATTGATAGAGGATACAAAGTTTTGGACAATGCACTTCGATGGGGGTTGTTCAACTGCAATTTTAGGAGCAAGGGAAATGATCATCTCCCCTAAAGGACAATTGTACTCGTTTGCAAATTGACTGCAATTGGAATCCACTAAAGCTAAAAAAGAGGCACTTTTGTTAGGCCTCAAAAATGCCAAAGACATGGGAATCAAAATCCTAGGTGTTAAAGGGGATGTAGAGTTGATCAATGAGCCAATACAAGGATATTTCAAGGTTAGAAAGGATCATCTACAACATTATAAAAATTGAGTTTTGAATGCGATCAACTAGTTTGAAGCGTTCAACATCGACTTTGTTGCCCAACTGATAAGACACTGGTCTATGCCTAAAGGTCTAGAGATTCCTGGTTCTCCTCTGTCGTAAGTATCCGACATGGTCCCCAAACAGAGCCAATTGTAGTGCCCAATAATTTTTTTTTGCTTCATTAAGGCATTTTGAAAAGAGTGGTAAAAGTCTTGTAAAAATTGTCAAAAAAATGGAAATTTGCATATCACGCATGTTGGTTTAAAACTCAAAATTTTCAAAATCTAACAATCTGGGTCTCTTCAAAGCGAAATTATATGCAAAACCCATATCTCAATTTTTTAGCCCTACTTTATAGGAAAGTATCTATTTTTAGAAAATTTCTAAAAATAGACTTTTCTAAGTTTTTCTGGGTTTCTTCTCAAATGGATATTGGCAATTTTTTCTAAAAATAGAAAGTTTCTAAAAATAGAAATTCTATTTCCAGGGGTCAAACTGATTTTGATTGGTTTAAAATACTTCCTAATCAAGCTGGTCCAGTCAGAATCGTCAAAAGATCAATATTTCTCTGGTGGGTCTATTCTACTTTTTTAGAAGCTAAAACATGAGCTCCGAGGTCATTAATGGAGGATGGTCAACTGCTAGGTGTCAGATTCAAGGTCTCAAACACTGCACAAATTGAGAAACGATGAAAGATGCTTGAGAAACGAAGAACGAAGGAGGGGAATCTGAAAATCTTGAAGCTAATGAAAATATGTCTAACACTGGAGATACTAGGCGCCCCTGTCTAGTCAAGGCGCCTAGCTATCTTTGCCTTAGCATATTTTTCAGTCTCCAATATGAGGTGAATGTAGCAATAGCGAGCATGAAGTGATGAACGCGAAGAGCAAAGAGAGTTGAAAAAATAAAAATAAAAACTAACTCTAGCAAGTAAAGGTGCCCTAGCTAGCTAGGGGGCGCCCACCATTTCAAGGGCTCAAATGTTGGAGTTAGAGTTTGTGCATCCAAGATATCTTTCTTAGAATTCTTCTAGCTTCTCAATAATTCTATCAGCCAGGTCATTGGATCAATCAAATAGCCGAAATCTTGGATCGAACAGAGAAGTTTTATCAGAGAAGCAAACTTAAAATCATGAAAAACCTTCAAAAAATTCTAAGTCTGGTGATCATGGGCGCCCCAACTAGCCAGGGGTGCTTAGAGTTTTGGGAAGCCTAATTCATTTTCTAGGGTTTGCAAGATCAATCATCTTTTTTAGAATTCCTTAAGCTTTCCAATGGATATCTCAGCCAGACCATCAGATTCATCAGTTGCTGACAATTCTAGATTGAACTGAGAACAAATCATGAGGAACAAAAATGGTCAAATTTGAAAGACGAAACTTATAGGAAAAATGGCTAACTTTGGAGGAGTTGGGCGACCCAGCTAGCCAGGGGTGCCCAAGATTTTGAGAGCTCAGAAGGTGTTTTTAGAAGTTGTAGACTCCAGAACATTCTTCTCAGATTTGATCAAGCTTCGCGATGAGTCCGTCAGTCAGTTCATAGGATTCATCGGACATTCGGAATTGAGGATCAAAGAGATGCATTTTATCAAGCAATTTTTTTGAAAATATCAGGAAAATGGCTAAGTCTGGGATGCTTGGGCGCCCCAGCTGGCCAGGGGCGCCCAAGCTTTTGAGCCCCAAAAATCACTTTTCAAGATTCACAGCCTCCACGAGATCTTTCTCAGAATTCTTCCGGCTATCCAATGAATCTATTAGCCAGTTCACCGGATTTGTCAAACATCCGGAAATAAAGATCAAACTGAGATAAAAAAACAAGCAAAGTTGAAAATCCTAAAAAAATATTATAACTCTGAAAAGGAAAAGCACCCCAGCTAGCCAAGGGTGTCTAAGGTTCAATACCTTAGAGAATTTTTCAAGTTTTATCATTCATCATCCAAAACAGTGTCTGCATTCAACATTTCTGTTTCCGGATTGACTTCAAAGTTTTAAAGCTTGGAAAATAAAGTGCTTTTCGTCACCAACTCTATTTAAGAACTCTTTAGCATTAATTCTTCACATTTTGCAGGTTCACCTTTAGAGGAAGAAAGATATCATTTTCTGCTTTTCAAGATGTAGAGGCTCAAATGAGGTGCTTTTTTCAGTTTTCTTCATGGATTCGGAATTGGGATGCATAGAGGCACGCTTTTTCATGATCCAATCATCTAGGGAATCACATTTCAAAAATAGGTGATTAGCTTTTTTAGTTTTCATCGATTTGGGTCCATCTGCTTTTTGTTTCTCTTGAAGATTGGAAAATTTTATATTTCCAAAAAATTTCTTTTTCGGCGCTTTTTCAGGAAGCGCTCAGCTTTCTCAAAATCTAACAAACTGGGTCTCTTTGAAACATGATTGTCTACAAAACCCAGACCTTACCTTTTTTCTGACAATCTGCTTTTTGGAGAAAAATTAGCACCTTTTTGGGTCAATGAAGATCTCCAATGTGGGAGTAAATGGTGACTCCCCAACACCCCCAGGAATAGTTGCTAGACCAAAACCACTTCCACAAGAGAGAGAATGGCAAGAAAACTTGCTTCACAATGCAAGATTGATTAATGGTTGAATTGATTCAATTACAAATGTACATGAGATGCCTTGCTTATAAAGGCAAGGTTGATAGATAGGATGAGACAAGATCATGACAAGTGTCGTAATCCTATGACATGAGACAACTAATTAACTACCTAGGAATCATGCAATATAGCTAGATAAGATAAGTTCTAGAAAATCCAACTAAGACTTCTAGAAAGAATCTTATATCCTAAGTAAACTTAACATGTGAATATGTCCCCTAATTACCTAGTGAATGAATTAGCTAGGTACAAGATATTTATTCACACCAACACACCCCCCCCCTTAAGTGCAACTTAGGGAGAATATTATTATGCACACTATGACTATGGGTCCTGGCTACTAGGCCATGTTAGGTACCCATTTACAAATGCAAATGCAAACAAACTCTCACAAGCAGAGAAAAGGAGAAAACCCTGTGGGACAAAACTCCTCTCCAAAAGAGAGAAAAGAAAACAAAGAAAAACAAACATGATGTATGGAGGACTCAATGATACCCCCCAAGGACTACATCCATCATGTATATAAAATCAATGACCCCCCCATAAGAGGGAAATAGAGAGATAAGATATCCCCCCACAATGTATGATCACCTGCAAACATGGTTGATGTTTGAAGACAAAACATAATCCAATGCCAACAAACAATGTTTCTCCCCTTAGGAAGAAGATACACCATGTACAACTACATGAATGCTTCCCATGAAAGATAGGAATTAGGAGGAAGATAAATCCAAATGTATGAAGATTGTGTCTTTGAAATTTGCTCATGTGTTGCCAAGTTCTTGGATGATGAAGATGATGCCACAATCCAATTAGGTACATGCCCAATCACAACAAACTGTGACAAACCAGGAACAAGTGGAAACTGATCTTGAACAAACTCCATAGACAAACATGAAGTGACAATAGTGGATCCATGACTATCATCAAATAGGAGAGATAAACCCTCAAATTGGTCTTCCAAATCTGCAATGTGAGACTCCACAAACAAAGAAGCAATGCCTGTCAAATAGGAATACCAATCAGGAAGACTATCAGATACTTGTTGCAATGCCTCACTGGAAATACTCAATGAATCATCAACAAAAGATGAAGAATCAGGAACCTCTGAAGCGTCTGCAATCTCCTCCAAAGGATCACAAGCATGGGTTATCAACTCTGAAGAATGAAGAAGCACATTGGAGTTGGAAAGATGATCTTCAAGAGATGGAGAAGAATCATGGTCTCCATATACCTCTCTAATGTGAGTCCAAAGAGCATGAGGATATTCAAAGTGAATAAGTGTCTCCAAAATTTCATCATTTACATTTTCAAAAATAACTCTAAAGACTCTAGCCCTAAAGCCTTTCCAAATGCAATACTCATCATCTGTGCTAGGACAAGGAACTTTATTAAACAAATATGACAATAGATTCCACTCACTAAGATGAGTGAGGATTAAATTACTCCATTGCCTATAGTTCCCTTTCTTCAAAGTAATTGAGAAACCCATTTTGTATAAGAGATGAGCTCGAAAGCCAAAAATGGAGATCTGTCTTCAACCTAGAAAAAATGGTACAAAATTGCAAAATCTCTGCAAAATATTTGCACCACTGAAAAGTTGACACTTGCAGCTCTCTGACGATATCTTGTTTCTGAAAAAATGGCCTCTGTTTGCAAAAGTTATGAAGAAACGAAAAAAGGCCTATAAAAGGCACTTGGGGGCAAAAACCAGTCTCCAAAAGACTAAATAGGTGCAAATTTCAAGCTCTGGGGGCTTAATTTTCGGTCATCCATATGACCCTGACCACAACCAAGATAAAAAATAAAACCCCTCTCAAGGGCTTAAAAAACCGTCGGCCTTATGACACTACCCATTGGGAAATAAATAGTCGGCCAACGCAAATATAAACCAAAGTTTAATATATAAAAAAAAAACTCCCCAACACCCCCAGGAATAGTTGCTAGACCAAAACCACTTCCACAAGAGAGAGAATGGCAAGAAAGCTTGCTTCACCATGTAAGATTGATTAATGGTTGAATTGATTCAATTAAAAATGTACATGAGATGGCTTGCTTATAAAGGCAAGGTTGATAGATAGGATAAGACAAGATCATGACAAGTGTCGTAATCCTATGACATGAGACAACTAACTACCTAGGAATCATGCAATATAGCTAGATAAAATAAGTTCTAGAAAATCCAACTAAGACTTCTATAAAGAATCTTATATCCTAAGTAAACTTAACATGTGAATATGTCCCCTAATTACCTAGTGAATGAATTAGCTAGGTACAAGACATTTATTCACACCAACATCCAAGAATAGAACTAAAAAACATCAATTAACTCGATGTCTTTTCTGAGTTTTCTTGCTATTCTTGTCTCATGCTTATCTATTCTTTGAGAAAGAGGAAAAATCAAGTTGTAGTGGTTGGAGCTTTCCCTATTTTTTGCTTTCAGCAGGTTGTTAGTTAGTTGTCATGTTTTAGTTTTAGAAATAAAGATTGCAAGTTGGCAAGTCTTTTTGTAAAAGCAAAGAGATTTTAGGGTTCCCTACTCCTCGCTTGTGTATAAATAAGGGCAACCTTGCCCATTTTTCTTTAACCGTTATTGTGATAACAAATTGTTGAGCCTACTTTTGCCTGCAAGTTGTTATTCAATGTTTGTTCACTTAGTGTAAGAGCAAGCTTGCATGCCTGCCTTTTGTTGCAAGTTAATGTTCAATTCATGTGTAATTTGTGTCAAGTGTTTTGATTTGATCACTAAACTGTAAGCCTGTTATTGCTACAAACCTACTGTCCCAGTAGTGTAATTGTTATCAAAAATTTGAGAAAGGAAATCTTATGCTTACTTTGCTCTGATCTATTGTCTCAGGTTTTGTTTTATGTGTTTTGCTTATATAATCTTTATTTCAGCTTGCATCTAAAAGTACAATGAGTCTTCGGGTGTGCTTTGGAAGAGAGTTTATGTGAGTTTTTGTGTTGAATCATTCCTTGTTTACTTCTAACTCTTAAGCTCCAAGTTTACTTGAGTTTCTAGAAGCGTCTTTAGAGTAGGTCTAGTTGAAGTTGAAGTTATAAAAAAGAGAAAACCTCAGCTACGACACAAAGAGTTTTATAACCTTTTGCTCTTAGCTGAGAACAAAAAGATTGGCACTAGTTTAGTTTACTTTCTTTAAGCATCATTAGCAAAGAGGGAGCTTCCCCTCCTAATTTGAAGAGCAATTTATCTGTGCATAGTTGTTTGTTTCCAATCCACATTCCAGAGGTGCGAATTGAAACGCCAATATCGATCACCACTTTTTGTAACAAAGGCTCAATGAGACTTGGAACCATGGCTTTGTTGGTATCTTTTCTTGTTTCTCATGTCATCTTTGATCTTAATTGCTTGTGTTTGTGCACCTTCTAAATTTATTTCATTAATTTTGAAAAATAAATATTTTTGAAGGAAGCTCATTGATGAAGCAACTCAAGAGAATTTATGGAGAAGTCCTTAAATATCTATTGATTCTTCCAACAAGTCGGTTGAATCATGCTACAAACTCCCACAATTGTTCATTGTGATCTTTCTTTACATTTGAGAGATAATAAAAAAGGACATGAACATCTTTTGTTAGTTTGAAGCATCAGAGGAATTCAACATGTACATTCTCCTAATTAGTGATGCAACCTGGAGTGAGGTGATGGAACTAATCTATTGTTGCTCCATCCAAACTTGCAACAAAATTTTTAATTGCAACATCATTGTGAGAAACCCCCAATATGTTGCAAGCGATAATAAATGTTGAGATACGCTCATTGGGATGATGTGTGCTATCACCATGAAATGTTTTTAAAAAAAATCTTGAGCCTAGTGGAAAATCATGGCGAACAAATGCTAAAGGACCAACAATGTCTCCCCATAGTAATGAAAATGAAGGAAAATCTTCACTATTAAATGAACATCATCAACCATTGATTGAAATTGGTTCCTTATGATTATCTAAATGTTCTAGATTTAAATTTCTTGTAGAAATATTTATGAGTTCTTGAACCATTGATGAAGATAGATATTCATTTGAATGAGCTTGAAGAGGTGTATAAAAGACCAAATCAAGAATCCATGTCTTCTGCCATGATCTAGTGTATACTTTATTAGCTAGGTAAAAAGTGATAATCTACTTAATGATGTTTGTTAAAAATTTGGGAAGGCAACCTCAACAATGTCTTCTTTCCTTCTTATGTAAACTTTTAAAGCCATGATTGATCAGTTCCATGCAAGAAGAGGTAAGATGGTCTTCCTACTGTAAGGTTATATTTTTATTCTTCTTCATCTAAAATGGTAGTAGTGGCTCTCCAATGTGTAGGAATCTTCTTTTGATCAAATGCAAAATGCCTTAAGTTGTTTAGAATATCTTCTTGATCCTATTCAATCCAATTCATGTTAGGTTACAAAATTGGAGTTTGAAGAGTTTTGAGAGTAATGAATGTGAGATTTGAAAAATTCAACAACACGTGCCCCATGGTGGGAACCAAGAACTATTGGCATTTTAATTTGTCACTTTGTGACAACACAAAATAGAAGAATAGATGAGAAAAATCTCTCTTCAAATTCATAAGGGAAGATCCCTAACTTAATTTACTCTAAAATCTAAAATGAAAGCAAACTTTCTAATGTGAACAATGTACAATTTGATCTTTGGATTTTTGGATAAAGACAAAACAACTAAACAAACTTTACGTATATGTTTTTTTATCTAAAAAGTTAGAGCATGAGACTTTGAAGAATTTATCTCACCAAAATGGTATTTATCCAAATATTAAAATAGAGATCTTTAGAGTTTTATCTAAGATTAATTTGATCTTGAAAAAACTAATCCATGGAAATAAGAACACCTAAAAAAAATGAATGAAAATTAATTATCACAAAAGATTCCAAGTTGCTTCATGAATTCAAACATAAATGTTACACAAAGTTAACACATAGCTTAATAATTGGATTCTTCCTTGAACAATTACAACACTTGGGATTGGACTTGAATGAAAATCTTGGTAGCATAAGCAAATTTCAACTTCACATTCTTTACACAAAAACACTTTAAAACAATTTAATTTGTCTTAGAACTAGAATGACAATTTCTACAATAAAAATTTGGCATCAACTCTCATTACACTTTATGTGTGAATGACACATATTTATAGCATTTAGCTACAACTTCTTGAAGTTTCAAAAATAATAAAATAATTGCTTTGAAAGCAATTCTTTCAGTATCCTCAGAAATACTATTTTCTTTCCATTTTTTCTTTTCACCTTGGCCATCCATTTGAATCAATGGTTTTGATCTCTTAATTTTTTCTTTAATTTTCTTTAACTAATCTTCATCTCCTCAAAAAAATATCAAAATTTTGATATGCTTCATCTTGGGCCACTTCAAATGGATGGCCCATGTTCATCATTTTTTCTCCTTTATTTCACTTTATTTGATATTCATCTTTCACTTAGGCCCATATACTAACTTGGACACCACTTTTGCTTTGTTTTCCACTTCATTTTGACAAGAAAAACATGTTATTTTGGCATCCAAAAAATCAGTCTCTCAAATACTTTTTAAAAAAAACTTGATCTTAACATCATAAAACATTCTAATATGATTCTCATCAAAGTTTTTCTTATGTGGATGCCAATTTTGAGTTACTTTTATTTTGGCACTCATCGAGGATTTTCCTTGATGGACACCAAATCATGGATTTCAACCACTTAACGCAAAATGATGCTCATCAAGGATTTTCCTTAATGGACACCAAATAAGGAATTCCAAACCTCAAATGCCAAAAATAAAAGTTTGGACTCATGAGAAGTTTTCCCTGATGAATGCCAAAACAAAAGATTTTAAAATGTGATGCAAAAAATGAACAAGGCATATATGCTTGGAGTTCTTTTTGATGAATTTTTGAATGACTTTGCAAAAACTTTTAATCTTTCATTAAAAGTGCTCCATTTTGTTCACAAACATTGCGCCATAAGACCTCAAACTTGAATGAGTTTTCCATCATTTTAATGCCCTTTGAAACTATTTTTACTTAATGAAGCTTGAATTTGTATTGTGGACCTACCATCGCCATCTACCACTTTTTACTAAAAAGGCAAAAACCAACTTTCTAAAAATAGAAAATTGTGATTTGTGTGCTTATCTCCTCAATCTAGGATGTGGAAAACAAAAAGTAGTTATTTTTTTAATAGAAAGTTTGATCTTTAGTACACAATAAGATTGTTTATCTTGAATATTAGACCCTTTAAAATGATAACTTTATGCTTGGAAGATGATCCTCATATATGATCCTATCTCAACGTACTAGAGAAGATTTGTCTAAGCCTCAATCCCTCCTACCTATGCCTTGTATCTATCATCATGGTCTTTCTTTAAACTTCTCCCTTTCTTTCCTCTATTGGTGTTGAAGCCTCCTTCAAGATTTATAGCTTGATAATCTTTGTGATGAACAACCTACATACCTTGTTACAAGACCAAGATAGATCAACATTTAAGGACTTAACCATTTTGAGAAGAAAAATAGCATAGTTGGCTTGATGTGATAAGAGTGACCTAACATTTGGCTACAAACATGATTACAAGAAATTTTTTTTTAGGGGTAGTAAATTTGGGTACCAACAAGGTAAAATCTATACATATGAGGATTAGTTCTCAAGTTCCTAAGGTGAATCAAAGAAAAGAACATATCATCTTGTAGTCTATGAAAGTAATATAGTCCTAGAACACTAAATTGGATCACTAAGCACAATCTACAATGAAGTACTCCATTGCCACATCCGAAGCTAAGTACTTGAACCTCCTTTATCAATTTTGAAAAACATATTTGTGTAATGTTATTGTCTTATCTCATTATTCTAAGGTAATATCATTGTTGTTTTATTGCTTTATTGGAAGATTTCATTTAAGGGAATTTCTTTTATTTATTTTTAGTTATAATTTTGACTATTTTAAAATTTAAAATACTTGTAATTCTTATTGGTAAATTACTTATTTTTAAAATGAATTGTCATTCTTTTCTATCATGATGGAGGAAAATATAAGGAACCCCAATCTTGAGGATTGGCAGTACTGAATTTGCAACATGTAGAATGCAGCCAAAAGACACTTGGTGTAATGGTTTAGTCATGTTGTAAGCATCTATAAGATGTTGAGTTCAAATCTCTCAATTAAAAAAAACATGTAAAATGCATGAGAGAAAGAAGTCTAGGAATGTGCTTGAGGGGCGTACTCATAGCACTCAAGAATTAAAGGTGGAGGGAGATCGGAGGAAGAATGTAGAAGCAGGGAAAGTAGTGGCTCTTTGCACCCTACGCACGCTGGATGGAGAGAGCTAAAATAAAAAATCTAGCTGATTTGCGGAAAGAGAAGGGGATGAAGAAGGCTAAAACGTATGTGGTAATAGAAAAAGGACAACCCTTGAAGCATGATTCAACAAGAACCATGGCAAGCAAGGAACACATACGTGGTATGGGTTGACTAAGAGTAGCAGAGAAAATTCCCATTTTGAAACAGAGGCATTATTTGGAGATGGCTTTGATATGTAGATTCATTTCCCTCTAGCCAATTCTTCTAGAGCTAAATGAGTGAGTTAAGGATACATAGTGCCTTTTTAAGAAGCTCCCATCGTTATTTATCCTTACGCAAGGTTTTTTCTGGTGGCATATGATTCTATCAAAAACAAAGCAAGATAATGGAGAGAGGACCTTGGAGTTGGGATTCAACTGCTCTTTTCTTGACACCTTGTTATCCAAGATATAATGCAATAACATAGAACCTTCAAATCTCTTTGATATGGGTACAAATGCCCAATTTGCCTCTTCACTTTTGGCAAACCTCTACATTGATAAGCATTGTTAACTCTTTGGGGAAATATATATCGATCTCCTCAGAAATACAATGGCATGTTTTAACTCCAATGATAAGTATTCTAGTTAAGTTAGATTTTTCTATTGATCTCCCTACAGAAATAGGACTGAATGTAGGAAAAAAGGTCTAGTATTAGCTACTGGACTATGAGAACCTAGCATTCCATTGGTGGAAGTACTACACTATGGAGCATTTAATGAGAGAATGTAAAAAATTAGAAAGGTTTTCTGGAAGGAATCCCCTAAGGAAAAATGCAGCCCCATAGCATTACCTGATAGGAAGCTCCTTTTTTGAGCCTAATAGCCCAAAGGAGAAGAGTAAAAGCGTTAAGGGGAAGCAGGATCATTTGTATAGTCATTGGTGTGGAGGCTAAAGAGGATAATGTGCAAGAACAGTAGGATGCATTGTTAAGTGTGGGGAGGGATGATGAAGAGAAAGTAATGGTGAATCGGATGTCTGGGGAGAAGACTATTACTAGATGTTTGAAACTTAATGAGGAAGAGATATTAAAATTGGTGGTTGTATCTTCTTCGAATCAAGCAGAATGTTCGGAGATGTATAAGTCATCTGAGGTGGATCCATTCTCTTCAATTGAGGACTTCCCCTCAGACATTCGAAGGGAAAGTGAAGAAGAAATTGAACATTTTGTAGAATCCCCAAAATGAGGCGAATGGACTATTGTAGTTAATTGAAAGGCAAGGAATAAAAGGAATACTTATACATCAAGGAATATGATCACATGTAAAACAAAGATGACCCACTGTGTAGGTCCTTTATTTTTCTGGAATTTGGTTTTTGAGTTGTGTCTAGAATATGATTGTAGGCATGCTTGCTGTTGCTTGTGAAGGTGTTTTCTATTTCAGGGTGGGGCCGAAGATGGCTCCGGCTAATTTAACTTAAAAAAAGAAAAAAAGAAAAAAAGAAAAAATCAACTACAAAGCTTTTACCCTTGGGTAAATAGGGGCTTGAATTTGGGGGTTTGCACAATGAGCCTCATCTCAATAGCTGCACCCAGCCCAATTAATTTGTTCCCCGTTCTTTGTCTTTACAATAAAGATAGTCATAAATGAATTTCTTCACTGTATAGCTCTCTCCAATAGCAGATTCAAGTTGTTTTTCAATTTGCAAACTGACTATATATTTCTTTGTCTTTACAATAAATATGGTCATAAATGAATTTGTTCACTGTATAGCTCTCTCCAATAGCAGATTCAAGTTGTTTTTCAATTTGCAAACTGACAATATATTACATAAACACATTAGAAATTAGTATTGCAGAGCTTTTTATAAAACTGTAACAAAAAAAAGACAAGAGTGTGCTCCTTGATCACAGAGCTTATGGTAAAATCATGTGTTGTGTAATAATTTTTTTAAAACTTTTTTTTAATGGTGAACCCCAAGTAACATGTTTTTATTCAGATGAAATGTAACCTTTCAAATTGTTTTTTGAGGAATAAACTGGAATGTATGCTTCAAAAGCTCAAAGATAGAATGCATTTAAGTTATTCAAATTGTCACAAAAAAAATTAAGAGTTTTGTATTTTAACTCTTACAAGTTACAATATTAGCTTGAGATTTCTAAAATGAGAATGAGATTGTCATGTTCATGATGACAAAATATTCAGTAAATGTCATCACAGCATATCCTTATTTGCTGGATATGTCGACATGTTTGACACTTTAGAGTTTAGACATTATCATATACTGCAATACAGACATAAATGCTTGGGAACAATGCTAAAAAAGTACGTACCTGATGATTTACAGTCTCTACTTCTTGAGCATTAGCAGCTTCAGGGCAAATGGAATTTGGAGATCAATTTGTTGGAAGTTTAGTGAAATTATATTGAACATAAGGATTATGGTGCCATAATTACATGGAATGATAGTGACATGTCAGTGGGCAGAATTTAGCTTTGAAAGAAGATAAAGACAGCCGGAAGAAAAAAGAATTGATGCTGAGAAGCACACCAAATCCAGGGCAGAATTTATAGGGATTTTCTTACTCTTATCAAACATCCCCACAAGAAGTATCATCACTATAACATGTCCAAGCTTTGCCTTTAGTTCTTCAAGAGAATTTGTCTTTAACCATGTTGGCCTTTCCTGCACAATTTTTAAAAATAACATCAAATTAAAATTAATACAGAACCAACTTCAAAAATGAAACCTTGTTTGATTTGAAATAAATCATTTCATATTACTAGATTTGATGAGGACCAAGAAACACTCATACCAAACACAACCACACTCCATATGAAGGTTGAAGATCCAAGAAGACAAGAAAATAGGCTGATGACAGTCATCAACAGAGAGGGAAAATGGCCAAGTCGAAGGCCCTGAAGATAGTCCAGATACTCATGAACCCACTGAGAATTCCAAAGTTGTTAATGAAAAACAATATGATACATCAGCAGCTGCCAAAAGTATCACCCTTAAGACTGTTAAAAATGAGCACATTCAGCAGCTGCCAAAAAAATCACCCTTACGACTAAAAAACGAGCACATTCAGCAGCTGGAAAATGTGCATGCATAAGATAAGGGTGCCTTAGAACAACCAAAGCCTAGCCCAAGCACCCCCCCCTACTTCTCAGCTTAGCTGCAGCAGACACATTTGGTAGCTAACAAACATGTTATACAACAGTATGAGAAACCAACCACCCTGAATGAAAGTGGAATAGTTCCACTTCCCTGCAGTTGGGATGGTTCACCGATTGGAGTTCTCCGTGGCTGCTTCGTAGCACTTTGCAAGCATAAACATCCATATTGTAGCTAAAGAAAAGCATGTTGAGTTGGAGTAGCATTTGCAACAGGCATAGTAAATGTATATTATTTATTTTCCAGTTTTAGTATTGATACTTCGCAAAGCAATTGTGGAGATCAATTGTATGTAATGTCCCTTTTAAATTTTCCTTATTTAAAAATAAATAAATCTAACTCACAATTATACAAGCACAATTAATTATAAATATGATATCAACTTCAGAATCTGTAGTTTTAACAATTTATTTTAATTCAAATATAATATTTAGAATATATCTCCGAAAAGAGGGAACTTATCCTTTGTATATGCTGTTAATTATCCCAAATCTGCAGTAATCTATCTTCACTAAAATGTCTATGAATTGTCTCCAAATCTGCCTGAATCAGGGGTTTTCATCCACTAAATCAGCAATGGAAATTAGGGGGTTCATCTTCTAATTTCAGACATTGAGGGGTTTTGTCCTCAAGTTGTTGAACCACAGTCCACGCTTTGGAGTAATATTTAATTTAAATTATATAAAATGTATTCAATACAATGCTTCCTCCTCCCTGTTAATTTCTCTTATATACCTTCTTTTCTTTATAGACATAACTCTTCGTAATGCCCCTTGACTTTTTTTTTTGGCTTGATAAGCTGCAGCTAGCGCTGCTCCATCGAATTGATCAGAAAAGTGTTTATACATCTGTAATGTCCCCATTTTGGATGTCCTCCTTTGGGCTAGTTTGGTCTTGACTCACTAATTTTAGTAAGTATTATATTTAGTAACTGGTCTTGGCGGCAATGCAGTGTAGGGTTTCCTATTTGGGCAGTGTGTGGAATTGTTTGATGGGCTTTTATGTTTTGTGCCAATTTGATATTTGGAGAGTACTTACCATTTTTAGCAGTTGCTATTTAGAGTAAGTCAATTTTGGAAAATTGGTCTCAAACCCATAGTGTTCTCAGCAGTGTTATTTTTATGGTGGCATTGGAAAGCCTAAGGTTGAATTATTTAATATTTGTTTTTTATTAGTTACTTAAGTTTATAAAATGACTTTATAACTTAAGAGAGGGGATAGGTGGTCATCAAAAAGTACCTTGGTGCCTAATGAGATAACTTAATGTTGTTTTAAAAGGCTGAATAATGCAAAATAGTTTCCTTTTGAGCAAGGACCCCCCTTAAGGAATATTTGATAATGTTTTAAAGTATAAAGCCAAAATATTAAAAAGCAAATGGAGAAGGGCGTAGCTTTTGGAGGGAAAGTTTTTTCAAACTTGAGTTGCCCTAATTTCTCATTGACTCTTTATAATCTCATTTTGAGTCTCATTTGTTCAAGTCTAAGTTGGTTGCATAACAGGATGCTGCTGGATTTTCTGTAGAGGTCTACAGTTTGGTGTTGAGGACGAAAACCCCCTTCATTCAGAAGCTGGTTTTGGTGGTGAGAGATCCACCCTAGTCAGTTGGGTGTGATTCCACTCAGGGGTCACTTTGGTGCTTCATAGATATTCAGGTTTTCAGTATTTTGGTATTGAAAGATGAAGTTTTTTGAATATTTTTGAGGTGTTGCTTATTGGGTTTGGTGTGATTGAACTTGATTTTGTTGGGACTAGTTATGGCATTGATTTTCAAGGAGGTTTTTGAAGGTTTGAAGCTGATAACAGTGGTTTTCTGAACATTACATTTCCAGGACAGAAGTTGGTAGTTTGGTCATAACTTCATATCGGTTAAGGTTTGCATTCTGGGTATTGGTTCAACAAAAGCTCCTCATCGAGGCGCCCTAGATTATATATTCACATGAATTTATTGGGAAAAGCCTGATTTGTTAAAGCAGGTCGCCCTTCTTAGGTTGGCACCCTATTTGTGGTGATTTCCAGATTTTAGGCCTGCTGTTGTATAGGCCGTTTATGCCATTGTTGGGGTCTGAAATGTTGGTCATTTGCATTGAGATTGCAAGGGGTTCACTGGTATATCTTATTGGTGAAAGATATTGAAATTTTGGAGTGTCTATTTTGCTGTTTGAGCTCTATAGCCAGGTCTGAAATGAAATTTATTGATTCTGATATACATTTGTAAAAGTTAGATTTCTATTATGTTATCATTGAATTTTATTTTGAAAGTTCATCAATATTGCAAACAAGTTTATCTATATTTCCTGCACTTTATGTTATCTTTATATAATGCATGCTTGAATCAATGAATGGCATTTGAAAACCAAACAAACATCAGCAAACACTTCTCATCAGCAAAACAAGAAAACAAAAAAATCTAGGGGCAGTCATTACAACATCATTATCTTTTACAAAATCCAGGTCTCAACTACCATGGTATGGTATTGTATTTTATTCTAACTACTCTATCTATACCATTCTATCCAACTTATGCTCCAGGGTTCGCAGACCTGAGCTAATGCTACTATGCATCTATACAAAAATTTAGCATATTACCCAATTCACACTTTGGACTACCCTCGGCATCCTCCTCTGGATTTGTTTTGGTAAATTCAAGATGTATTAAAATGAAAGAGACAAATGCTCTTTATAGAGAATTTACAATAAAGAATATAGAAGTTTCTAAAATAAATTGAAGTGAACTAAAAGAATAGAAACGATCCTAATCTAAATATGTTACAATATTGACCATTGATAAACTATCTAAATATTAATTTAATACCCTCCCTTAATGGTCAATCTATCAACTACACCAAGGTGCCCCCTAAATTTGACAAACTTATCCGGGCTTAGAGACTTGGTGAGAATATCTGCAGGCTGATCCTCAGTTGGAACATACTGCAACACAATTGATCCATCTTCGACAAGCTAGATGATGAAATGACAATGAAGTTCAACATGCTTGGTCCTTTCATGGAAAACTGAATTTTTGGCAAGTTTTAGCACCCCTTGGTTGTCACAGTACAAGGGGGAAGGCCCTGGCTGAGACATTTGCATGTCAAAAAGCATCCTTCGAAGCCAAATTGCCTCACAGGCTGCTTTAACAATTCCCCAATATTCAGCTTCAGTCGAGGAAAGAGCCATTGCCTATTGCTTCTTGCTGGTCCATGTAACTGCGCCCATACCCAAACTGAAAACATACCCAGAAGTAGATTTCCTGTCATCAACAAAACCTACCCAATCTGAGTTTGTAAAGCCAATCAACTTAAGATCTTTGCACTTGCCATACAAAATGCCAAAGTCATAAGTGCCTTTCACATATCTCAGCACACGCTTCATTGCAACCCAATGTTCAACTTTAGGAGCTATCATGAAGCGAGAGATGTAGCTCACAGCAAAACTGAGATCAGGTCTAGTAGCAGTGAGATAAATGAGACTGCCTACTAGTTGCCTAAATGCTGATTCATTTTGCATAGGTGAATCTGATTTGGTTGATAGTTTTAGCCCTTTCTCCATAGGTGTAGATGTAGATTTGCAAGCATTCATCTTGAACTTATCAAGCAGACTTCTGGCATACTTGGACTGAGAGATAAAGATGCTACCATCTTTTTGCCAAACCTAAACACCTAGACAATAATGCAGAAGTCCCAAATCTATCATGTCAAATGATTGATTGAGATTATGTTTGATCTCCTCAATCAGATGTTCTGAGCTACCAGTAATGATTAGGTCATCAACATAGACAACAAGCAAAAGAATATTATCACCAGACTGTTTGACATACAAATTAGAATCAAAAGGACTCCTCTGAAAACCATGATCAACAAAGTACTTATCAATTTTCATGTACCATGCCCGTGGAGCTTGTTTAAGACTAGAGAGTGCTTTCACTAGTCTGCATACCTGGTGTTCCTTACCAACAACCTTGAAACCAGGAGGTTGCGTCATATAGACTTCTTCCTGTAGATCACCATTGAGGAATGCACTCTTGACATCCATTTGATGAACTTTCCATCCAAACTGGGCTGCAATAGCGAGGACAAGCCGAATAGCACTCATTTTGGTTGTGGGAGAAAAAGTCTCCTCATAATCAATGCCCCCTGTCTATGAGAACCCTTAGGCTACTAGCTGAGCCTTATACTTATCAAGAGTTTTGTCAGCCTTGTACTTAACTTTATACACCCATTTGCAGCCAATGGGCTTCTTCCCATGTGGAAGATCAGAGAGGACCTAAGTGTTATTCTTTAGAAGACTGTGATGTTCAGCTTCCATAGCCTGTTCCCACTCAGGTATGCCTTTAGCCTTTGAATATGTTTGAGGCTTAGAGATGTTATGAAGGTTGGCCATAAGAGCAAAATTAATTGCAAGGAAACACGGGGACGCGTCCCCTACCCATACTGGGGACGTTTCGGGGACGGGGGACGCCTTGGGGACATTTTTCAAGCGTCCCCAAAAAGCTTCCTTTTTTTCAAAACATCCTCGATTGGTGGGGACGTCTCGGGGACGACAAGGGGATGACCCGCCGTCCCCTTTTTTCTATCAAGTTTTTACAAAAAAAAAAACTCTGAAATTAAAAATGCTTATTTTTTTATTGTTTCTAAGTGGACCCCACACCCTCCCAAGCTTAAAATGAAACATAAAACTTGCTTTCAAAGCCATTTGAGTTAATTTTTAAATTCCAAAAAAAAATTGCAGCTAAGAGGAAAGTGAGCAAGAGAAAAATTGGCAGTGACTCAGACTCTGAGTCTGATTTTGATGCAATGTTGGCAAATGTTGAGTAGAGGCAGCCATCATACTTTCTATTACTATGGTTTGGACTTTTGTGACTTTGTCATTTTGACATTTGTAGTGCAAACTTGTAGCCTTCTAGCATTTTATTTTTAAAATTTTATATCATATGCACATTGATTGTTTGACATGAATTATGGAAGCAATTAAGTAGTTGTAGTATTCATTTGTTCGACTCTATAATGTATATGTCAATATGATTGGTGATTACATTTGAAACTTTATCAATGTTCATTGTTATGATTATCATTACTCATATAAATATCTGAAATTTCCCTATATATATATATATATTATAGCCGTCCCCCTGTCCCCAAAAATCCCCTAAAAAAATGCCATCCCCGAAACACGTCCCGCCGTTTTGCCGTCCCCCCGTATTGGAAACTTGGTGGAACATAGATTAA
Organism: Sequoia sempervirens; assembly: GCA_007258455.2. Classification (NCBI taxonomy): domain Eukaryota; kingdom Viridiplantae; phylum Streptophyta; class Pinopsida; order Cupressales; family Cupressaceae; genus Sequoia; species Sequoia sempervirens. The sequence continues at coordinate 25,479 of VDFB02267949.1, forward strand.
TTGTATTCTACTGCTTGCTCTTTTTTCGAGCAGATCTACCCTCAATTAATTCATCATCATGAAGATCACCTATTGGTTTAGCCCACCATTTAGGTCAGAGAGTAGAAGTACTAATATCTGAATGAGGAGGAAAAACATCACCAAGGGCGGCTGGAACAAAATCAGCTGGATGAGGATCCAGATTGTCCTGAGGAGGGCGGGTGGTGGAACATCGTGCGGAGGTGCCTGCACAACTGCGAAATCTCTCCCAACAGGTGGAGGTAGGGGAAGAAAAACACCCAAATCAGAAGCCTTCAGAGAGTGATCCTCAAGGCTCACAGAAGGAGAAGAGAGATGGAAGGGCCCACTAGCTTCATCAACCACAACATCACGACTGAAGATGAGACGATTTGTATCTACATCAATCAGCCTATATGCCTTATGATTCTCATTGTAACCAGTGAACATGAGTTTTTGGCTTTTGGAATCCAACTTAGTGCACTTGGCATCTGGAACCACGCATGGGCAATAGAGCCAAAAACTTTCAGGTGGTTGATCTTAGGCTTACGTCCAGACCAGGCTTCTTCAGGAGTCATCTTCTTAACGACATAAGTAGGAGACTAGTTCAAAAGATAGACTGCAGAGTAAACTGCTTCAGCCCATAATTTCTTAGGGAAATTTCTATGCTCCAACATAGAACGAGCCATTTTAGTAATGGTGCGATTGCGACGCTCAACGACACCATTCTGCTGAGGGTTGTAGGGTGTGTTAAGTTTATTAAAATATTAAATGTAATATTAACAGTCATCTTAGTTTTAATTAGTCTTTAGTTAACTAAGTTAGCATTTAGTAACTGTTGATTATGGTTTAGTTTGTTTTAGAATTTTTAACTTTAGTTTGCTTCAGCTAACGATGGTTTCTTTTTAGAAACATCGTCTTGTAATTTTCTATATAAGGAGCTTTCGTCTCCTTTTGTAATTATCCAATTATGAATATCATTAATCATTTCATGGTATCAGAGCTTAGGCTCGAACCTGATTAGTTTTAGAAATTTTTTAGGTGTGTTTTTTTTGCCGATTTTTTTAAAAATAAAAATCGAAGTTTTGTGAGCCAATTTTGTTGAAAATTGAAGTTTTTTTTTTTGGAGATTTTGTGATTCCAGTTTGCTGTTTGGTGCGATCCTATCTTCTCTGGTCATGCAGATCTACATTATTCTTGGGTGCCGCGATTTTCTACCATGTCGCGTTTTTCTGGTTTGGTGGGTTTTGGACGCATTTCTTCTGGTCTTTTTTTTGTTCCTGCTATGTGATCGACGGGATTTTGACGTGTTTGGCAATGGATTTGTACTCATTTCTGCGGATGACGTGAAAGGTTTCCTATAGATTTTGTGAACCAGCTAGGGTTTCAGTTATGGGTTATTTGTTGTTCATCAGCAAAGGTTTTTTGACAAATTTTTTTCCAACAATAATTGTACCAGTTTTTGACAGGGTTTTCTAGTTGAAAAATAAAAACTCATGCAAAGAGTTTTTCGAATTTTTTTCTAAAAAAATTTACTAAGTGTTTTTTATGAAGAGTTTTTTGACAATTTTTTCCTATCTAAAAAATCGTGGGTTGCTGCTACGGTTTGCAGACCAGTTTTTGGGGCGATTTTTTTCTCAACAAAAAATCATGCACCTAAAGATTTTAAAGAGTTTTTGAAAAAATTTCTATAAAAATTTTACAGTTCAGAAGTTTTTAAGGATTTTTTTTGAAAAATCTTACTTTCTTCAGAGTTTTTGAAGGTTTTTCTGAAAAATCTTACAGTTGGTGAGTTGTGCCAGCTGATTGTCCAGTTTTTTGCCAGCTGATCATAGTGTTACCTCATTTTTCGTGCTTTGGAAAACGGGAGGGATGGCTGCTTTGACCAACGTCATGTTGGAAAGTACGCAGAGGTTCACTGGAAAGAGTTTTGCTACCTGGAAGTAGAAGATTCTCAGTTTTTGAGTGTCGGTGTCTAGATTTGGTTGTTCTACGGGAAATGATCGATAATCGTGAGATGATTATGCTTCTCCAGTTATCAATCACCGATGATATATTTCCAAATGATTATGGGTAGACTTAGTTTTTGTTTGAATGACCATTAAGGGAGGGTATTAAAATATTAAATGTAATATTAACTAAGTTAGCTTTTAGTAACTGTTGATTATGATTTAGTTTGTTTTAGAATCTTTCCGTTTTTAGCTTTAGTTTGCTTCAGCTAACAATGGTTTCTTTTTAGAAACATCGTCTTGTAATTTTCTATATAAGGAGCTTTCGTTTCCTTTTGTAATTATCCAATTATGAATATCAATTATCTTTTCAAAGTTGGCACTTAATGCCATGTGCAACACATAAACTGGAGAAGTTAGAAGAACAAAACTCCCCCCCATTATCAGACCTAAGAGTGACTATCTGAGAGCCGGACTCTTTCTCAACTAAGGCCATAAACTGTTGAAATATACTGAACACTTCTAATTTGTTTTTAAGAAAATACACCCACATTCTTCTACTAAAATCATCAACAAATAATAGAAAATACCTACAACCAGTAACTGAGGGAGTGTTCATTGGTCCACATACATCAACGTGAATCAACTGTAATACCTTGGAAGCTCTAAATGCATCACCATCTGAGAATGGAGTCCGATGCTGCTTTCCAGCCTGACAAGCTTCGCATACTCCATGATTCTGAGTCTAAATCGTAGGTAGACCACCAACCAGATTATCTCTAGATAGCTGAGAAAGATAATGCATATTCAGGTGCCCATAACGCCGATGCTTGAGGTTGCTGATGGAAGTGCTCTTGGATTCCATAGCATGCTCTTGAGAATCACCAGAATCAACAAGTCTATCTAGACCATGATCCTCAAGTCCCTGAACAACTGTAGTGCAAGTCTCTCGATCAACAATGTTGCATGTATGCATGCTGAAAACAATATCTAGCTGAGGAGAGTGAGTCATGATTTGACTAACTGAAAGTAAGTTTAGCTCCATGCTAGGTACAAAGTATACATCGAGAAATATTAAATTTCTCCCTCCAAAATGCATTTGCATGTTGCCCTTTTCGACAACAGTATACTCTTCACCTCCTCCAAAGATAATAGAATCTTTGAATGGCATGTACTCAATGAACCAATCTCGACGATGAGTGAAATGTCGAGATGCACCTGAATCAATATACAAGGCAAAGGATTTAACATGATTTGCTGGACTCTTGGCCATAAAGGCATAAAATGCAAACTCCTTCTGCTTAGTGTACTCTACAACATGGGCATTAGGTTTAGACTCTCCTTGCTTGGACTGTTCAAAATGCAAGCGTTTCCAACAATCTTTCTTCATGTGGCCATACTTATGCCAATAGTTGCACTGAATGTTCTTCTTGGAAGAGTCCTGGGATTGAGCTTGGCTGGTCTGCTGAGAGGGTTGATTCTTGTCCCTATTCTTCTGAAATGTCTTGGTAGTAAATGCCCGTTCCGGGGAGGATGAACTAGCACCGCTACCAATCTGTTGTCTCCATCTATCTTGCTACAGAAGTTTGGTGCAAAGCTCCGGAAACTTCAAGTCAACATTAGTTGAGGTAATGTTGAGCGTCTCAATAAAGTGTTGATAAGACTTTGGTAGACTCTTCATAGTGATGACTACCATATCTTCCTCCATTTTCTGATGAATAGCCTCTAGCTGATCATGAATGTCCTTGATTTTTGTCAAGTTCCCCTGTAGAGTTGTCGTCTCATCCATCATGATGGAGAACAACATGTTCTTCAGAAAGAACACTCGGCTCTTGTCGGATGTTTCATGAAGATCTTTCAGAAGATCCCAGCTTTCTTTAGTTGTTTTTCCAGACGACACCTAAGGCAGTTGGTCATCGGTGACCGACAATTTAATAAGCATCACGGCTTCCCGATTTTGCTCATCAAATTTTTCTTGATTTTTACCTGTCGTTGTAGGACGTGTAGTATTGCCTAGAACAATCTAGTCAAGGCACCAATACTCAAACATGGTCATCATATGCTGTTTCTAGGTGTTGTAGTTGCAGCCGTTGAATTTTTGACTACCTTCCAACATAATGTGGGACAAAGAGGCCATCTTTCACAAGCCAAAAATTTGTATGAAACCTTCAACCAGAAAAAACGTCCAAATCTAGCACAAAACCCTAGCGACCAAAAAAGAACATCGCTCCACAAAATATTTGTAGACCCTTGATTTGCAAGAACAAACACGTTTTTCAGAAACGCGGAAATCAATCCATGCATCCCAAAAAACGCGATTTACAGGTTGCACGCCAAAAAATTACCATATGCTGCTCCAAAAAGTCAAAAAGAACCCGTGAATAGTCCTAGAAAACCCTTGGGTGCGGCTAGCAAATGGAGAACTCTAGACAAGATGTGGGAATGAAGTCGTGCACCAAGGAAAAAAGGAAGAAAATTGCGCAAAATCCAAAAAAAACCAGAACGCACGGCCACAATTTTTATAAATCCGACGCCCAAAAAGCCAGATGAAAAATACTGACACGATTTTCTTAGGTCGCAACCAAAATCTGCAAAAAGCTTTTGACAAATCTTCCAGAAAACAAGACCCATGATTTTTCTTCAACGACTGGACCTCGAAGATTAGAAAACGACACCAAATTTTTTTAAAAAAAATTTCCTGTTTTGATACCATGTTTTGGTAAATTCAAGATGTATTAAAATGAAAGGGACGAATGCTCTTTATAGAGAATTTACAATAAAGAATATAGAAGTTTCTAAAATAAACTGAAGCGAACTAAAAGAATAGAAACAATCCTAATCTAAATATGTTACGATATTGACCATTAATAAACTATCTAAATATTAATTTAATATGATTGATGAACTTGTACATCCATTTTATCCCAAGTGTAGGCTCTAGGTTGGTTATCTTCTTCAAGAAAGAGCATCCTTTTGCTGCCTTGTTTCAATGACTCATGTGAGTGGGTGAGCAGAAATTGCCCAAACATGGCCACCACTGAACTACAGTGTTTTCCTCTAAAAGGCGCTCAAAATGCCCCTTGACTTTTGATAAAATTAAACTTTAATTATATTTCTGTGTTGCCCTTTACTTTTCCATTTGGTGTCTTTTTTATCTTCTATGAAAAAGGTCTGCGATTAGTTTTTTTATTACTTTTTGTTGTCTTTTGCTAGACTGACTTTGATTTTGTCTTATTCCTTGTCTTGTGGTGACTATTTACAGCTGTCTCATTTGAAACTGTCTTAATAATATTTCTGAATATTTAATTGGAGTTTAATTTTTTGGAAGGGGCATTAAATTGTAAAAGTTTTTCTGATGCCCCACAGTGTTCTTTGGATACTCTATAGTTCAGATTGGCTTGTAACCTTGAAAAATCCGTGATTGCAAAGGAATCACACCACCAACTTTGTTGATATTTTCACACCAAGTGAATTCCTCCTGGGTATATCTTGTTCCCTTTTTTGTTGTGTGAATTGTTACTTCTTGTTCCCTTCCATTTTGCTCATTTCTATTTGTTGATTTTATTTCCAACACTTTGGCAAGCACTCTAATTCTATGTTCAAAATTGTTTTTTCAAGCAAAGTACCACAAAACAATACTACAATTAATTTCAATCATTACAGGTTTACAAAAAAAAGTGAGTTATGGATTGATATAACCAGCCTGGGTACATATCATATTGGTATCAGATCTTTCTAATGGTCCTTGGCTTCTCTAAGATTATTGTTGTGTTCCAGATTTCAGGTTTATGCCCTTGGCAAGATCAACAAGATTAAGAGGCAGAGATATGATTCCCTTGCAACAAAACATTTCCAAAATGTGGAACCAGCAAAAAAGAACATTACACATTCTAAGTAGAGGGTGTGCACCGAAAGATGGAGAATTCTAATGAAAAAAAGTTTCTTGAAGTTGGTCGCCAATCTTGCAAACACAACCCAATCCATGGGTAAGCTTAACAAGATGAAGAAATGGATGGAGACTCTGATTAGCAAGTTTGGGATTCTATCTGAATCTCCAAAGACTTGTGAAAAGACAAGAGGAACTACTCAAAGGAAAGAAAAACGATCACTCCCCCAATAGTACATGCAATAGCCCAAATCAACCACCCTTTGAAGCAGAGGCTAAAGGTCAAAACTGTTATATTAGGATAGGCAGATGCTGACAAGCTTAACAATTAGCTTACCCAAATTGAGGAATGATTCATCCTTCATCAAGTGGAAGAACATGAGATTTCTTTTGAATGCCTTATCATTTCTAGTCGTGCACTCAGTGGGAAAGTTATGAGCATTCTTTTGTTTTCAAGAAGTTACCGCTGGCTATAAAATAGGAGGAATTTAAGAAACTAATCAAATCTGAGCTTTATCCTACTTGTTATGAAGGAGAACGTGAGATAAGATGGTAATACAATATGCAAATGCAAGGATGAAGTGTGCAAAAACACACCACCAAATTTAGGACACAAGTAATCCGATTGAAATTGAGTACACAAGATCAAAGCATGCGAGTGAATTACCTTGAAGAATCATAGCTGAGCAAAGGGCAAGTCTTGATGGCTAAACCTAAAACCATTGATAAAGCATATGTTGAAGTTCACTACTTTGAAGTTCAATCCTCCTCAAATCAATAATTTGCCTCAAAGCCAAAGTTTAAAGGTAAATGGAAGGGTAAAAGCATAGTTTTTAAACTTGGATTAGGCAAGAACTTGGCAACCCAAAATTTTCACTTAAATTTGCAACCTGTCAAAAAATTCAGCAAACTTGACATAACTCAGCAAAATAAAAATAAAAATAAATTCAGAAAATAAATGTAAATAACATGCAAAATACTCTTAAAAAGCAATTTTTTCATCTTCCCAGAAATGGCTCCTATCCACTCCCACAGTTGTTTTTCCAATCCTAACAGGCTATAGGTATCTAGATTGAACTGTTTGATGCTGAATTAGAAGCTCTTGGAACCCCAACGCATACAGCATTTGGGATGCCCTCTAGTCGTAATGGGGGGATTTGCAATATCCCAGTAGCAAATATCTGCCCTTCCATAGCAATGCAAGCAGACAATGCAAAGTCTAGGGCAGCAGGAAAATCTGAAACCCTCCCTACTAATCCTTTCTATTTGAAATCTTTTCTTCCACTATTGTGGGTCAGGGGTCCATGGCTTCTAGGTCTGAAGATTCTACAATATTGAGTGATAACGGCTTGCAAGCCAAAGCTAAGGGTTTATTAAAGCCCCTTACATTCTCTCAAACATCCCCTATTTTAGTTTTTGAGGAACAAGTACTAGAGGAGGAGTCTTATTTCTCTAAACAATGGGTTAATTTGTAGATTCAACCACTTGTAGCCTAGTGTACCAAAGATTCATAAATGGATGTCATGTAATTAGCAACCACACATGGAGAGTAACTTGGAAATTTACCCATGTGCACAACACTTTTTCACTGTTGTGTTTGAATCTTCTAGAGATAGAGATTTTGTTTTTAATGATCAGATCTAGTTATGGGGGAAGCAATTGGTCCTCATAAAAACTTGGTATCTAGAGTTTAACCTCTTGACAAAAACTTTCAAAGTAATGCCTATATGGTTTAGGGCCTAGGCTTCCAAATCTCCCACTCTAGTTTGGATTGGTTCCTACATTGGAAGCTATAGGAAATTTCCTCAACCGTAATTTAACTACTTGGCAAGCCATTGATTACTCATGAGATTTTGACATCACCATTTTTTTTCAAGCATAACTCATTGAGTTATCAAGCCAAGTCTTTGGTGAATTTTCACAAGGCAAGTGGTGAGACTGCCATGTCCCCTTCTCGACATCTCTCTCGGCAATGATTGGCCTATCATACCACCCTCGTAGGGTCGATAGACTGATAGAGGGTCACTGGGAGCTTGGCTCAGCCAAGAGTTTGATCAAGAGGCTGTTTGGGCTCGATCGGAGACTTCTTGCAGAAGTTGCTATTTTTAGCAGTTCCTGGCAGTCAGCGTGGGACCCCTGCTATTTTTAGCAGTATGGCTTTGGCAGTGTTCAGAATCACTTCAGTGTTCGTCAGCTTCAGACGGATCAGTCATCGGATGAATAACGAGGGAGATATTAATATTTAATTGTATTAATTAAATATTAATTATTTAATGATTATAATATAAAGTTATAATATTAAATTATAACTTAAGTGATTCTATTTGAGGGGGTCGCCATCATCAGAAGGGGCCAAATTGAGAATTATACTTTATTATAAAATTTGGCTGGGACTATTGAAATATTAAAAAGGATTAAAAGTGCGAATTTTAATGAACCCTATTATTGAGGAAATCGCACTTTTGAGGTTATTAAGCTGTTGCATTGGGAATTGTGCCATTATGTGATTATTGAGAATTAAAACTGATCAACTTTGATCTGAGCAAGAGACTTTAGGGTTTCAAGTTTGAATTCCTTGGGGAACGAGCCATCTCCACTGGAAGCAGTTCAGAGGGTGTGAAATAACACCTGATCTATTGCAGCTGAGAGATTTCTTCATTCAGGAGGAATCACAGAACATCAGAGATATTTATATTCAGGGTTTTTTGAGGAGTTTGCATCCAGAAGACTCTCATTCATCTAGGCGCACTTATTCTGGAGATTTGGAGAGCTGTAAAGAAGCCGTACATTCATTAATTGTTGTTTCTGCCTTAGCCGTACCTGTACCAGGCCGTACCTTGCTGTATTCTGGCCGTACCATCAAAAAGGAAGCCGTCCTTTGTTCTGGAGAAAACGCCTTGCCTTAAGATCATTTTTTATCATTTCTGGAGGCGCCTAATATTGGAGATCTTATCTGGAGCACCAGACGGAAGGAGAAAGCAATTTATCATCTCAGCCCTACCAGCTACAGCAGTCCATTTATTGCAGCCAGATTGCCAGGTTCTTAATAAAATTTCATTATTTCTTGCTTGCATGCAATTGGGTATTTTTGTAATCATTTCAGAAGATCAAAATAAATATACTGGCACCCATATTCCATCATTTCCAGAGTCATTTAATTTTATTGAATTTATTTTCAATTACTTGCAAAAATCGCAAATTTCTTGTATTGCTCTAAAACCAAAAAAAGCAAAAAACCAAAACTTCAAAAACTAAAAAAAACATCAGATCCAGAAATAGGGGAAACTAGGGTTTCTACAAGTACTCACGATTTTGTGTGAAAAACTTGCAACATGTAGGAATGACATAGGAAAAACACTAAAAAAATGTGATTTTCAAACACAAAAACATGGGTTTTTGCCTTTTCAAAAGTTATGAAAATAACATGCAACATGAATGTATGTGGTCTTGAAGGCCTTCAATTGAGCTTAGTGGCAGGGGCTCCACCTTTTGACCCCATGAGGGGTATTGCCCCTCTACCCCACTAGGGGTGTTGCCTCCAAACCCTCACAAGGGGCATTGCCCTTCAACCCTACTAGGGATGTTGTCCCCAAACCCCCACCAAACTCATTTGATAAATTTTCTAACTGTATTTGTCATGAAATTTATATTTTTTTATAAATTATTTTTTTTTAAGTTGCTAAGTTTTGTCGGGTAGAATTTTTTTTGGTCTATTGAGTTTGGGCATGCAACTTGTACTCTCAACAAATTCTTGACAATTGATAAAACAACTATGGTTTTTACCCATACAGCTTTTGCCTGGTTATAGGTGGAGTTGGATATTGTGCTAAAAGTAGAGGGTTGAATGTGGAAGCAACCTTTGGATTATGAGGGTCTTGCATTTAATAACCTTCTTGCAGCTGTTTGTTTGAGTCTTAATTACGAATCTCGAACCAAGCTTCATGGTAGAAAGGCACTCTATCCCAACACGTAACAATTTGGGTTCTTTGGAGGAGAGTTGAAATCCTTCATAGTCTTCAATCATCGATGATGGGGTAAAAAAGCCTTCTCAAGGGGCTCTTTAACAACCTCTTTGTTTCCAAATAAAAAAGTTATCCAAAAAGAATCTTATGGTGGATGAAATTTCCCCTTCATCCCCCATTGTTGGTGCCAAGGAGGTTGTAAACCAACCTCCATTGAAGATGGAAAAGGAAGTCAAGGTTCCCCTTATTATGTTAAACCTTCTCAAGGGGCTCCTTTAATCGCCTCTTTGTTTCCAAATAAAAAGTTACCCCAAAAGAACCTTCTGATGAATGAAATTTCCCCTTCATCCCTCATTGTTGGTGTCAGGGAGGTTGTAAACCAACCTTCATTGAAGATGGAAAAGGAAGCCAAGGATCCCCTTATTATGCTAAGCCTTCTCAAGTGGCTACTTTAACCACCTCTTGTTTCCAAATAAAAAGTTATCCAAAAAGAACCTTCTAGTGGATGAAATTTCCCCTTCATCCCTCATTGTTGGTGCTAGGGAGGTTGTAAACCAACCTTCATTGAAGTTAGAAAAGGAAGCCAAGGATCCCCTTATTATGCTAAACCTTCTCAAGGGGCTCCTTTAACCACCTCTTTGTTTCCAAATAAAAAGATATCCAAAAAGAACCTTCTGGTGGACGAAATTTCCCCTTCATCCCTCATTGTTGGTGCCAGGGAGGTTGTAAACCAACCTTCATTGAAGATGGAAAAGGAAGCCATGGATCCCCTTATTATGCTAAACAAAGAAAAACTCCTAGTGAAGAGCAAAGATAGAGCCAAATGTTTATGGCTGTTAGAATCTACAAAATAGATGATAACTGAAAAAACTAATGCAAGAAATAGAAACTATTAAACTGCAAATACAGATGATCAAAGATCAAATAATATTACAAACTTAGAATCCAATGAAAAAATGCAAATGCTCCAAAAGGAAAAATAGCATTAAGAGAGCTCAAAAAGCATGAGCTAGAAATATAGACCATGTGAGAGAGAGGAGGTGGCAAATACAATCAATAGGGAGAGTACACTAAAAGTATCCGAGAATAGTAAAGTGTAATTCCCATGGGAAGATGCCAATACCTCACTCCCTTGTCATGCCCCCGAAATTATAACACTAGAATATGAAGAATTGAAATACAAATAACAAAATCAAATAAATATCAAAATATAAATACAAGCAATTGCAATTTAAATATTATTATTATAATTATCATAGATAATATTATAATTATAATATAATTATCATAATATGAAATGGAACAATAGATATTGTTAATTATAATTACTATAATAATAAAAATAAAATATATGAAAAGGCATCAGTGTTCGCGGGTCGAGAGGGATGTGTGCACCTTATCGAAAGGCATGTTTGTCGGTTTGGCATGGAGAACAAGGGATCCTCGATCCCCAACAGTCAAGAGAAGGACAGGTGGAAGCTGCCTACCATCCCGCCGAAAGGATGCCTTTATTCTATTTGACCTTGTGGGCTAGCGGGATTTTCACACGTGGCAAGGACGAAAAGGTGGATGACTTATGGTGTGACATATGAGGATGAATAAGATTTAATTGATACAGCTAGGGTTTGAAAGATGGCGTGTATGCACAAGTCAAGGGCACGATTTCTTATGTCAATGAACTGGATTGTGAATCTGATCGATTCAATGGTTGAGTGAATGGAGATTTGTGCACTGATAACTAGGGCAACCAAATGGAGGAATAGCTTTGTTTTCAATCAATGAATTTTCGTAAAGAAATGGCTTATAATTGGGTATGCTAGGACTTTCAGTTTAGTAATTATGGGAATGGTTTATGCATTGTTGTATGCTCGGGTGGTTAATAAAATATAAACTCATGTAACCAGCTAGTATGGTACTGGGAAACTAGGGCAGTCATTGTATGGGAAAGTAGTTTTCTAAAATCTGCTAAGATAGAATATCTGGCTTTCAAGAGCCATGAATTTTCTCTGTTTGTAAAAACTCTTTTTATATATTAATATATATACAGGCCTATCACCTTTTGCATATATATATATATATATATATCAAGAAACTAAATCTGGAAAAAAGCTATAATTAAATAAACAAATAATAAATCACAAAGCACCAATTCCTAAAGGCATTTTTATCGGTTCATAGTACATCAACCCTAATATCCCAAGTGATCACTAATATAACAAAAGGCTGCGATTGAAGGGAGCGGGCTGACATGTCTCTCCAAAACAGTACAATAAGATACCAAAGGACATATTCCTTGGCAAGTGAGCGGTTGTGACTATTGGCAGAAACAGGTTATAAAATGAAGGTAAGTCCAAAACATATGGGCATTGATTAGGAATTGGAAAAAGACAAGTGCAGATTGACCAGCAAAAATATATCAAGGACAGAAAGAGCTGATTTAGAAGCAAATGAAGAGCAGCGATAGATGGATTTTGGGGAGAAAGAAAACGAGATTGATCAGCAAATGGAGATCTCAGTATATTAATTACCTTATGATTGCAGCATTACTTGGAAGGAGGAATATGGTAAATAAGAAATATGTGAGGGCAAATGATAAAGCAATAACAAGGGAAGGCAGATCGATTTGAGGAAATGGAAAGGGATGGCAAGATGAGGGAATAATGGATAAATGAGAATCTTCACTAGGTATGCCACCCCATATGAATGGCATGTGCCACATGAGGCTAAGGAGGCAACCTCATATGAATGGCATGCGCCACATGAGGCCAAGGAGACCACCTCATATGAATGGCATGCGCCACATGAGGCTAAGGAGGTGATCTCATATGAATGGCATGTGCCACATGAGGCCAAGGAGGCCACCTCATATGAATGGCATGCATGAAGCTAAGGAGGATGGTATATCCGCATATTACTAATGTGATTATTGCAAATACGAATTCAGTTAGTTTATAAGGAGCCCAATCATGAGGAAATGGAAGGGGATGGAATGATGAGGGAATTGGAATCCTCACTAAATAGGCGACCTCATATGAATGGCATGTGCCACATGAGGTCACCTCATATGAATGGCATGCACCACATGAGGACAAGGAGGCCACCTCATATGAATGGCATGCGCCACATGAGGTCAAGGAGGCTAAGACACCCCATCAAACTCCCCCCTCTTCCATGCTCCCCTATGATTGAGCATCCTCAAGGTGGAGTAACAATCAGATTAACGAATTTATGTTAGAATTATTAATGTTAAATCAGGATATCCTATTTGTTAGGTGATTGTTGTAATTGATTTCTAACTTGTCTATAGGGATTAAATCGAGCCAAGGTACTCTCTAAATCCGCTATTTTCTTGGAAATTGATAATTTAGAGTAAAAATAATATAATCCCAATTAGGGACATTACATCCCCTCGCACTAATACCAATTTTATTAACCTAAGAAAATTTAATTAAAAGTGTAGCACCCACTAGAAAATAGGAAAATAAAAACCCACTAGAAAAATAAAAAAGATGAGTCTCCGAAAATGAATCTTGATAAGGTATGCATGTACATAAAAATGCTCCCCAACGAGAAGAAGCCCCCCAAGAAAAGAGAGAATAGCCCTCCAGGTCGCACCCCCTTCCCCACACAAGTAGAGAGAAAGAAAGGACTAAGAAGCATAGAGGTGCAAGTAGTTTTACATGCTCTTTGCGGTGGTGCAGCTATATAGCAGAAGCCATAGTCGTTGATTAGATAATGAGAAGGGAAAGTGATGTATATTGTTTCCAAATTAGGATGCTCTTTGTGGTGGTGCAGCTATATAGCAGAAGCCACAGTCTTTGATTAGATAACGAGAAGGGAAAGTGATGTATATTGTTTCCAAATTTAGGATGCTCTCTAGGTCTGCTTTTGACCAAGACACTCGAACACCCTGGCCATTTGGGCCATCACCTCCATGTACAATAAGCCCCAATTCAAATACATCCCAAGTTATTGTAAAGAGACTCTCTTCTCTAGCAACTACCCCCAACTTCCAACCCATGCTCAAGGGAATTGTCAACTAGAAAGTAAGATAAGAGAGCTTGAATCATTGTTGCAAGACATTTAGGAAGAAAAGAAAGAGGTCCACAGAGAACTGAAAGCTTCTAAAGCCAAATTGGCAGAAATCATTTATGGTCTCTTCCATTACAGAACTCAAAACATTTACAAGATGTGTGAAAACTTGTGGGAATCCCTTGAGAAAATCAATAAAGCATCTCATAGAAGGAATCAAGTAAAAGTAATAATTCTGGAAATCAAAGACAAATGGACCGCTCAAATTTATTAGATGAAACAAATATATGTTGATACAAAGTATGCTATGCTAGATAATTTTCCAAATATTCTGGTCACAAATGATGTTTGCAACAAAAAATCAATTAATATTGCCACATACATAGAAAATATGGAAGTTTTCTGAAGGTAAAGGATGACAAATTTTAGGGGTTAATTAGATCTAAAATTCCATATATAAAGGATGACAGGGAAATCTCAAAGTATTAAACATGTGGAATGAAGAATTTAGGGTTTTGCCTTCTATTTTTGCAGATCCATTGATTTAGGACGAACAATTGAATTCAACCACAATTAGTAATGCTCTTGATTAAATTTTGTTGTTAGAAGCAAAAGTTGATACATTCATCAAGGAAAGTGGAAAGTTGTTTGACGTCAAATGAGATAATAAAATGACAAACACTGATTTGATTACTTATGCTGATTTTCCAACTAATCAAGAATAGGGTTATTGGAATGAACATACATAGTTTTATGAATTTTTATTTCAATTTATTCTTTCAAGGAAAATCATTCAATGTCATATCACATCAAAATAAAACCTAGGTACAATTGAGCATATCACAAGGCATTGGTGGTGATCCAAAGGATTTTGACTATATTTTTGTGTTTGTCAAAACAATGATTTTAATAGAACAAATGAATTGTCAAATATGAGTGGCATCATGATAGGGTTGATGTACCATGGATCAAGGTTTTGAAAAGGACAGGGGCCCACAAAACTCATTCATCTAAGACAAGTGAAGTCTAAGTTGTGAGATTATGCATAGTTTATGAATATTTTGTAAAGGTTTCTTTGTTAAGGATCAAGGCATAATGGATCTTGGCTCTTCTAGTATTAAAGGATCAGACCTTGCAAAGATCAAAAGAAACATTGAAGACATTAGGGAGAAGCTAAATGAGATACAAGTGGAAACCATGTCCCCAAGCAAAATGTTTGGAAACATGGAAAGGGATGTGATGGAGAGCTCATGCCATCTCAAAGTTATAAGGGATCAACCAGATGTTGTGAAAAGATTTACTAAGATTGGTGCAGCCAAGAAATATCAGCCACACCTCACTCAACATCATGTGGAAAATATTGAGAAACTTGTAGAAGAAATATGCTGCCTTTCGCAAATCAATACTTGAGGAGAAAAGTTGGGAATTTTCTATTGTAATTGCTCTAGGACTATTGTATCAAGAAGATAATTGCATTTTAGAGATTTAAGGTGAGTAGGAAAAATATTAATCGTCCAAGTGAGATAAGAATTGTCCTCTTGCTATAAGTAGGAGTTATCTTCCTTGCTTAGTTCATCTCTTGCTATTCTAGGTATTGCAGAGTTGTTCTATCCGTAACAGCCTCTAAGGAGTCCAGTTGTAATGTCCCCAATCAGACAACCTTTGGAAATAGCTGATTTTTCAAACAATGTGCAAGTTGAAATGATGAACAAATAACCAAGCTCAGTTGTAGATGCCAAAACCCTATTGAAACTAATGTTGATCAGCAATATGTGATAATTGGAAACCCTTGTCAATCGAATATGCAACTCCAAACAGTGAATTCACCACCCTCACAAGCTGACATACACCCTCAAATGCAATATTAATTAGCTACAATAGCAGATCTGGATTTTATGTGCCAAAATGCTCAAGTGTGATAGCTGACTTATAGTTAATTTTTCATGAACAACAGATATAAACCCTAGGATAATTATTATGCTTAAATCTGATCCATGATAGCTTAATATCAGAATAATGGTAAACCCTACACTTGAATTAATGCAACCAAACAACAATATTTCATGCGAACTCCCCAAAATTATCAGAAAATTTGCAACTTAATAAGAAGCAACCAGAAATTACAATTGGTAGATGCCTTAAAACTCCCTCACAATCACCATAATGAAAAATAGCTTGATTTGCTTGCAAATATTGACTGATCCATTCTTTCACAAACTGAAACCCTCACATAAATCTCAGTAATCAATACAATTGTGATCTTCATATAGAATCACCTCACATGGACAAGAGGGTTTTCATCCTCAAGATCTCCCACACCAAAGGTTTTCGTCCTTAAATGCTTCAAACTCCAAATTAGAAAGGAAAATAAAATGACAAAATAGATAGCCTCACTTTGAGCCTTGACCTCTCTTTTACAAGTGCCCACTTTGTGCCCTCCATTATATTTTATTTTAGTTTACTTTTTCCCTCCAAGTATTTAAAAATACTTTTGAATTACATTTTGAATAAAGTGTTAAAAGCACTTATTTAAATATTAGAGAGGCCCTATAATAATAGTTAAGTTGCCCCTTTTGAAAATAAAATGATTGGACCCACTTAAAATATAATTAGTATCATTTCCCTCCTTTATCCTTTACTGTATGGGAAATTAAAAAGGCTGCGGGTCTTCAATTAATTATTATTTTTTTGAGAAGGGGACATGAGGCCAATATAGTTTATTATATTTTTAAATTGTTCATTTTGAGCAAAGATGTAAAATCCTTTTTCCAAGTGTTAATATATGATAATCTATTTTTAAATAAGTTCTTTGTTGTTGGGTGTGGTGTTTCAAAATATTTGCATATTTCTAAGAGAACATTTGTTCTTCTATTATAATGATTGATTAGTCTTCCATTGCAGTAGATATAAAATATTTTCAATCTAACATAGGGGATGCTATGGATTCATAATGGATTGTAAGAGGAATTGTATGAAAATGTTGATTTTCTTATCTTCAATTCATAAGCTCTAAAATAAATAAGATCAATACATCTAAAGGCATTTGGGTGTAAGGGTTTACATTTTTGTTTGTTTTAAGACTTTGTAATATTAACTCTATTTTCCTAAGGATCAACACACCAGTTCTTAGTGTTATGACAAAGAGTATCTTTGTCATTGTAATTTATGTTACTATAAATATATCAATTGCTTTAAGGGTATAAAGAATCATTACATGAATGTTGTTTCTAAAATTCCATACTCGATACATCTAGAGATTGTAAATTAACATCTGCTTAAAAGATATTTGACTCTAAAATCACAAAGATTAGCATAAGGAACTACTAATAACAAAGTATTGGATTGTCCTTGTGCGATTCAAGGCTTGATCTTTGTTTATGGTATTTTTTAAACATGTCTTTTAGTTTATCTTGTGAGATCAAAAGGCACCACCCTCCCAAGTTTTGCAAAGCTTAAAGAGTAGAGGAGATTGTACCTACTTCTATCAATTGGCCGATTTACATATGTTTTGATTATAAAAATCACCTATTATTCTAGCCCAACTCTTGTTCCTTGGAGCTAAAGGTTGTTTAAAGTGCGTCCTTTGGAAACATCAGGAACAGTTTGGAGCACCAACAAATCCTTCTATGCTAAACAAGAAAGGAGGTCCTTTGTTACCTTCAATTGAAGACTATGCACCAAATGCACAGGAAAGATTGGAAGAATACATGGTTTTGTGGCAGAAGGTAAGGGCAACAAGTAGAGTAGGAGCATTGACAGATTGGCTTGAAAGGTCAGCCACCAAGCAAGTTTTGATGGTACTCCAAGGAGAAGGTGGATATATCCTCAGCGCTTAATTCCTTAGGCTTTTGAGGATCAAAATCCTTCCAAATTAGGTGGTCTGAAAAGAAATCAAGTAGACCTAATGAGGACCATAACAATTGAACCAAATACACTTGTACTCCATATGAAAGTTAAATACTGAAGAAAGAGGAAACAAAGAAGTAAAGGGCATGAAGATGTCAAACATAGGGAAAATGACCATGTAGTCTGAACCCTTAACTACTTAGTGGCAGTTCCCAAGTTGTAACATGAACAAAACATGACACATTCAAAAACCACTGAATGTGTCTCCTTGAATAGCAAAAAAAATGGGCGCATTCAATAACTGTTGAGTGTGCACATGTCAGATGAATGGGGGGCTTAGAACAGCTAAGACCAAGCCCTAACAGTTCCTAATTCTCAGCTTCCCTACAACAAACCTATGTTACTGGGTACGGTTCTTTTGTCCCCTGTATCCTGCATTTACTGGTCCCGATATTGGTCCCTTACGAGTCCTTCCTTGGGTTCTTCCTGGGCCCTTAGGTTCTCTATGGATCCTTCACAAAAGGACCCACAGAGAACCCAAGGGCCTAGGCGGGACCCTAGCAGAACTTGGGAAAGGCCCAGCCATACCCAGGAAGAACCCATGTGAATGGATGCATAAAAAGGCACAAAAACAATTTAAAAAAAAAACAAAACCTAAAAAAGTGCACTAAGTGGCATATATTGCCTTGGCCGACCAAATGAAACTCATTTTGCAAACTCAAAAGGGAAAAAACACCATTATTTGCCTCAAGCTAAAATAGTTGATTTTTGAAGGTTTTGTCTTTTTTTTCAAAGGTGGGAACTACGAAGGAGTTCAACCTATAGAAATAAGGGAGGAATAGCTGCACTAAGAAGATCAAACCATTGAAGGTGAGTGAATCTTTCTTTTTTTTTTCAAGATTTCAATAATTTTTTTAAAGATTTTTCAAGTTTTT